>JAIFAC010000192.1:0-149734 GCA_026545765.1 Plantago major | reverse complement strand
TTGAAAAGAAATAAGTTCGCTCACGCCTCAAGGTGTTCAAAGCAGTGTGTCTTTCAAGCATTCTAAGTGATGATATTTATAGTTGAAGATCATGCCATTTGAATAGTATCCGTTAGGCTTAATGAAATTCAAACTATTGATATCTGAAAATAGTACTGCAGAAGACGTTGTCTCTTTTCGTAGATTTCTCTTTGTTCGGGAGGTCTCATGGTATTTATCAGATTGTACTATTTTTTGTCCTCAGAGTGCTAATCTTAACTATGCACGCTCAAGCATCGTATGTCCTTTCCAGAGACCTTTCATCTCCGTGATAATTGTTGAGACATTGTTTCCGTAAACATAGTTTTATCTGTATCCAGCATAGATATTCAGGGCACTTTTCCTCGCTCGTAAACCTTGTGTTCTCGATGTCTTTTGCAAAACTTGTTTATTGAAAACGCTTGTTTATTCAAGATATCCGACACAGTGTATCTCATGACCTTCGCTTTCACAATCTTTGTGCGCCTTTCAAAACTTCAAAATTTGTCGAACTCTACCGGATGCCTTCTTGGTTTTCTAAAATATACAAATTACATTCAGACCTCGACATCCTATACATGATTTGCTAGACTAACATACTTAGTGATTTTCTCT
Organism: Plantago major; assembly: GCA_026545765.1. Taxonomy (NCBI): domain Eukaryota; kingdom Viridiplantae; phylum Streptophyta; class Magnoliopsida; order Lamiales; family Plantaginaceae; genus Plantago; species Plantago major. The sequence continues at coordinate 149,101 of JAIFAC010000192.1, read as the reverse complement.
TTTACAAAGGTTCAAGTGAACCAAGAGTACTAACCACCTTTCCGAGCTAAGATAAATCATTAGTTCGATCAAAATCTAAACAAATATTCCTAACATCATCATTGAGCTAACACTCTATAATCTCCACCTTTAGCTCAATCAATGATCCCATCAACTCGATCTCAACGATTCAAGTTAGGACACAACCCCGAAAGTCTCCACTCTCACCAAATCTAGACACAACATGAACTTTTAGACCTCAAGAGCTTTTCATGTAATCAAAGCATTCAAAGAAGTCTCAATCTTCTTCACCCGATCACACCTTTAGATATCACATCCCACATGAAAAACAACCTTACATCAATGTTGTTTACATCATACGAGTCATCATCATTGCTACTGAATCAATCATCTTCCCCGTCTTTCAGATATGATAAACACTCTAACTTGTTCTTTCCCCCAAAGGCTCCACCTCGCACTCAACTCTATTAACTTTAAATTGACTTCATGCCTATTACACCTCCCCGTAATAGCCTCTACCCGAACATGTGCAGATTTATTTCGGTTTCAGATTGTCCATGCTCCACTGCTGTCCCAAACCATTCTCCAGTTGTATCCATGTGCCTTGCGATACCATCCCACGGCTTATCAACACCTCATCTTCAAGAATAGCTCCATCCTCCTCTTCCGTAAGATGTTTTTCACTTTCAAATGTATTCCACCGCTTCCGTGATAGCATACCAACTGGTACAAACACTATCACTGGGAAATCGCCTTAGATTCCACCGGCTTGACCACGCACCATTTCGAGTCTTGACGCTACCAAGACTTCGCCAAAATACCAAGATCAAGCGCTTTTTCTCCTTCCTCTTCTTCCCACGTATCCGCCAATTGTTAAGTTCAAACAATGGCGAATATGCAACAATGACAGTAAAACAATAATCAACAAACAATGAACCAAAACAGAAGCCGTAGACACAAGATTTAACGTTGTTCGGCAATGCTTACGCCCACGGAGATCAACCAACAATCTTTATCGATACTTAGGTTACAACCACGACGTGACAAGAATAATCCCACATAAAAGATAAGAGCAACCTGATATGCTATTTTCCGAACTATGATCCTTAACTTCTTATCAATCTTCTACCGTTGATATTCTAGTCTGATCTGATCTATGTAACAACAAGCCCCATTGACTATATATAGAGAACTCAACTACCGAATCCTACTAGAGAAAACTAATTACTAATCCTTATAGCATAAGAAAACTAATTTAGGTAAGGAAACCACCTATAATTCCTTCTAGAATCAGAAACTGAATTAGTTAAATGCCTAACTAATTCTTCAGCTTTTCATATCCTGGATTTAATCATCACCATTGAGATTTCTATATTTAATCTGAGTCCTTCAACGATCAATATCATTGTTGAGCTAACACTCTCACACTTCCAACAAGACCAATTCAAGTTTTATTTTACATTTCATGACTCCCATTTCTCCTTCTAGTTTCTCTAGCACAACAAATCACATGAGAACTAGAATCCAACCGGAGAATTCGAATCATTAGCGACACTGGATCTGAGCCACCGCAAGAGGGAACACCAGTCTTTCACCGGAACTATGTAAAGCGATTTATGTAAGTTCACGTTATAGTGCCAATTGTAGAAATTGAACGTCAAGATTGCCATCTGAAACTTGTTGACTGAATAAATTACTTTGACTAGAAGGACATATGTCATGATATTATTGTTGTGACAGGGTGTGATACAGGGAAGGGATACAGAAAATCCCACTTAATTGCTTCAGAAAATATACCAAGATATGCTTCATAATTGAATTTTTTTATTAGTACCACTCCTTGACTACACTGTCCCTTTAGTTGTAGCAAGCACAACAAAATAACTATAATTGAAGGAAAAACTATGATGAGATGATATTCAGCAGAATTGAGTTAGGTTGGTTTAATGTCTTGAAACATCATCGACCATATTGATTGAGGCTCACAATCCTCAACTTCAACCATATTCATACTGCTATAGTCCTTCACTTTTGGGCTCAAGGCCCACCTATCTACAGGCCCAGATACAGTTGGGCTTCTACTCAAAAAGCCCAAACTCTCTTCTTTTCTCCCTTCCGCAGGTCTCGAAGTCATTGGGCCCCAACTCTGGTATCCGATTCTAGCACACACTTTTCCATCTAGTGGCCCTGATATACTAACGCTCCTACTCTTTAACATGAGCTTTTGTTGGGCCCATCTGTCTATTGGACCGGACCTCATCACGTTCCTACTTGTAATCATCGCTCTCTCCTGTTGATTTCTCTTTGCGCCATTGAGCTCCCAAGGCACATCGCCCCTATGATTTCGATGAAGTGTAAGGTCGGAAACTTGGATAGAAGAGGAGTTTTTATGGAAGCTCAACTTACTAATGTTCTTGGTCAACAGTTTCTTGGTCATGTTCATAGCCAAAACAAGCTTTGAGAAACCATTTAGCTTTCGCCTTACGTCCTTCCGAGAGAGCTTGAGTATCTCTGCTCTATGTTCGGGGATGAAGATGCCGATACTTTGTAGGAATTCGTTGCTAAAGTAAGCTAAATCATCTTCTTGAAGATCGTTTCGGGCAAATGTGACACTATACTTGTGAACAAGTGATGGCTCGAGGTTTGCTTTTGACAACCAAGAGTACCAATTCATTGTCACTTGCTCAATTTGCTTACTCATGTTGAATGGGAATTTTTTTTTTTTTTTTTTTGTTTGTTAACCTTTTTTCATGATATGGGAAATGTAGGGTGCTACTTTTATATTTGAAAACTTATTTGGGAAAATGTGGATGAGGAACACGAATTGAAATAAATGTGGTGGGTAATGTGATGTAGGACACACAGGATTTGTTTTGTCTTAATACAAGATATGATTTTTGTGTATCATATCTACTACTTATCTCTAATAAATTGCTTCTGGTCAAGAGGGTGGTTGGGAAATACCAGGAAATTATGGGAACTTGAATTTGACTTTTAAGTTTTTTGCTTGTTTTATTAAGGCTGCCTGTTTTATTAATAGGAAAGATACAAAATTGAACTTGGACAGGCATGTTAGGTCCGGCATTTTAATATTAGATTCAATTTGATCTAGTGCAAATGGTTCAATATGGGTTACAAAATTTATTGCACTATGCATTGTGATCAATGTTTCAACCCAAAAGTTTTTAAGCGATAAAATTTATCAATGAATAAAAGGATAGTAAATGCACCATCAAGACATTCATTAAGGTCTATCCAAAGTTCCTCCCAAAATTTGTCAACATTGAAATATTGAATACCCGTTCTCTTCACTACAACTTCCAAACCTATCCAAAGTGTACCATATTGTTCTATTGCTTCAAAGTAGGGATTTTACTGTATTATACGTATTTGCAAATTTAATCACATTCAATTTGTATAAAGTTTTGAAAACAAAACTATTTTTACACTTAACATGTATAAAACTAATTTGTCTTGATAGAACAAGTGATCGATCAAAGCACTGTGCCACTTTTAGCTCCAAAGGAAATCAAGAGTTTAAGTATAAAATTAAATTCACAAACTAACTTTAAAGTTTTAAACAATGCAAGATCAATTTATAAAAGCCATGATAAACGACATGTATGGATTCCAGAGGCTCTCGCCTCAATTCACAAGGGGACGGGGCAGGGATGAAGAGAGTAAAATTTGTGGCTTCTAATTATTCAATTAGTGATTTTTAGTTGGTTCATCATGTTTCAGGAATCCACGAAAACAGTTTGGGTGTTGGAGCCTAGCGATTTAAAACCTAGAAGGTCAATAAGTTCCAACTTCCAACTTCCAAGCATAACTAGACAATTGAGTGATTGGAGCAATCAACTTATTTAAGCTATAGTTAGGCGCAATCTCAGGCGGATAAGCCGTGTGTGTGATTAAGGTTGACTTATGTCACAATAATATGTAAATCCCCACGTTAGATTCAACTACGCCTTGAAAATGTTATGGCCACAATTAGCCACAAGATTCCAATAACTTATTATTAAGGTACCGGTTGAAGAAGGAGATGGTTAGCAAAAGATTTCCATGGAATTCATCATGAACTAGATTTCCACATTATTTTTGGGAAGGAAACGAGAAGGATTCCATATTTGGTAGCTTATTGTGGTAGATCAGTAGTAAACCGTAAATCCTTTTGCAACATTTCTCCTGCTCGTTTGAGTGAATAGTGATGAAATTGATTTTAAGTATTTAATGTATTACCTAAAATCCCCTTAGAGTTGATGATGGTCAGCCATTGTGTCGTAAAAATGAAATAAATTTGGCTTGCATGTGACTATAAATCGATATGGACTTTATTCAACGCGAATTGAGTACAGACGAATTCATATTATTAGGCTATTATTTTGTCAGGACGCTATTTCTTTCTTTTATGTTCTTGATTAATTTAAACCTAATGCTGTATTGGATGGACAACCTAATTGACCATCCGCTAGTCGCTACTCATACTACTTCGGAATGTTTGAGATGGGCATCTGAATTCACGAAGATAATGCACAGCGACCTTCTCAGGCAATGTTCCAAGTATTTGGATCTAAGCACATCCTAGGGGAAGCTTATCTCTGAAAGAATATGGTAGTAATCTACCTAAATGAATGACATTAGCATCTTCTATTCCAAAGGAAATTTAAGGTGTTATTTGTCGACTTTCTCAAAGGTAGGAACTATGAACTATCAATGTGACACATATAGAGCTCACAAGAGAATCATTCATCATGGATGTAAAGAAGCAAAACATGTATACACATAAAGATTATCAATTTATATTTTCATAATAATAAAGGTACCCTGAACCACTTCAAGGAAAAGATTAAAACATAACCTCTCTATGCAATCTTACTATCCATTCCCAATCAAAGAGGTCATAGAGTCGATTGTTAAACATATGTCTAGTCCATCATACGGAAATTTGCCAGGAACATAGTGAGACATAGTAGTAAAGTCACACAATTGCACTTAATTATGATAGAATCAAACATAGCAAAGAAAAGTTGATTATGAACTACCACGGCTAATTTCAGATGAACAACATAATCAAGAAGGTCAAAGAGCTCGCTTCTCTTAAACAACGGCTCGGGATGATGAAACCAAGAAGCACAGACGCATAGTCCAAGAATCATTAGAGCTTTGAGTAAATAGGCATCAATCACACCACCGGGCTTGGTATGGTATCGATCCTCCGCCAGGCAAAGCATTCGACACCGATCCTCCATTGCATCCGCGATCACTACCACAATTGTCTATCTCTTCATGTTAAATTCATAATCGTGAACAAACATATTCAAAGTAATGATATAACAAGTCACAGAAAGAATAACGATTTTCTCTCAATTTTTCGTCTGACAAAGGCAATTATTCCAATATTTATAAAAAGCCCACCTCACAATATGGTGCAAATTACGAAAATAATTCGACCGCCGATTCATGTCAAAACCCATTTGCTCTTTCCCTTTCTTCTTTGTACGACTCCACTACCTCCTCTTAACTGCCGCACTTCTCTCCACCACCTCCATTTCCATTTCAACATCCCTTAAACAAGTTAAATGATGAAACGATCTATATTAAAATTTTCATCTTGCTTAGAGCTTCACAATGATATGATTGAACCATAGAATGATATAATTGAACCACAGAAAGATGGAGGATTCGAAACCCTAGAATTGGCAACGGAGGATCTCCGACCACCGCACCGAGCTTTACTCTCCATTATTGTTGTTCAAAGAATCGTTCCTTCTACTCGGCAGAAAAACCCTTTCACGACATCCCCACCGATCCCTAATTTCCGGAGATCTCGGTTGTCAAATTCACTAAATGATGGTTGGAGTTAATCTTCAAAAGAGCTTAACAACACACATCTTACCGTGAATTTTCCCAATCTGATTCTCCAAAGGACTCAATGTAAGAAGAGGAATAATTTCAATGTCAAGCTTTAATATTCTTGTAGATCTTTCAACCTCCCATGATTACTCGGACCACCGAAAGCAAGGCGGAGCGGTAAGATTATCGCTTATTTGGAGAGAAAAAAAGAATTGAATTTGACCTTTTCACAAAAATTAGTGGATCGGGAGTCAATTTTGTAACCCGATAAATTTGTCAGATGTATTGAACACCATGTTAAGTCAGAAAAGATAATTCGCTTTAAGAATAAGAGCAAACGATTTAGTTGTGTAAGTTCGATTTGTGTTTTTTCAACTCACCGCATTGTGGCTTTTATGCGTGAGTTTGTTGTTCACAACCAAGCATTTGATTTGGTGAATCCACAACATAGGTTAGTTATTTTCACCCAAGAAATGTTCTAGGATGACAATTTAGCTCACATTGTTCTCTTTATCCATCATACAATTCATACCGACCTTTGCCTCGTTATTTTTCTCTCCCTGGTGTTATATCTATACACTTATATGACTTCTGGGTTTGACATTCATGTAATTTTAGCTTCATTCAATTAATCTGCTGAAAGTATATCTGAGCTAGGCAATAAAAACATGTAGGATAGACTATGATCAAGAAAAGATGTTTTGGTAAGTCCCAATGCTTTTATGTAACCTTACCAATTTATCATCTTCACCTTTTGTCATATCGTAAAGTAAGGTGACTATTCGCCATGTATTCGAGCATTTTCAGTGGCATAAGAACTGATCTTGCACCCATGGTCTTTCCAATGGATGATCATATGGTTCATAGAGGCCATGGAGTTTTTTATCGCCGCAATTATGGACGGGTCAAGATGAAATTTTGCATGATTAGCCTTTCATTATGTATGATAAGTTTTATACTTTGTTACTATTATTTAGCTCAGACAAGAATAGCTAAGAAGCACAAATGTAATATATGCTTTTCTTAATTTTAGTAATGCTTTTATTGAAAATGTAACAATATATCGTTGTCATTTGTTTGCATTTCGTGCATCTTTATGAATCGACCAAAGACCGTATCCTAGGATCACCGCTATGGCCAAGATAAAGCTTCCTTTGACAGAGAAAGCATTCAATATACTCATACAACTGTGAGTGCTTCCAAGAGCATGGAAGCTTCATTAAGATATCGCTCTTAGCAAGACCGGTGATTTCCAACTCTCCCCATCCGTTGCTTCCAATCGCCCTTTACACTATTGTAATCCAAGATTTATCACCTTCAATTACAAGGCCATCAAAGTAGTAATTTCATCAATCTCATTAAACCTCCCCAATTTGTCGTTATGAAGAGCGTGAATTATCTCCTGCATAACGCAATCCAAAATGGAGGTCAAGAAAATGGCATATGCCGTGATTTTGTCGATGAGGACGGGTATATTGTCAAGGCCCAAGTAGGAGCGTGGATTTTGTTACGAAAGAGAAGGAACTGCTGATGCCTTCTTTTGACAAAATTCTAAGTGGTTGTACAACAAAGAGGGTATTATAGCTTGCGGAAGGTCTGGTTAAGGAAGGAATTCTTCGAGGCATAAGACTAGGAAAATAAACGATCCAACTGCGATGGGAGGATTGTTTTTAATGTTTGAGTGTCTATAATGAACATCAAAGTTGGATTATGTTCGACGCTTGAAGATGTTTTCTAATGCGTAGGCTTGGTCTACACATAATACTATCATTGATCTCTTGCAACAAGCACTTTCCATCACAACATGAAGTTTCAAAGGCAACTCTCGACAAAGAATAGTTTTTCCTGCTAGGCACACTCGAATCGAATATATACATATAGCTAGCTAGAGCCATCAATTTATATGTGAATGGTTCCACAATTCTCAACATTAACTCATGCTTTTGATTTTATTGTAGCAAGTGGAACTAATAGCGCATATCGATACCAACTCGTAAAAGATCATCTAGCTCTTCGAGTTCTACTGAACTTAAAGTCCATGGTATGATTGTGTTCAATTATTTCATTTTGAGTCTTTAAGGTTAATAGTATTGTTTTGCAAAGCAGAGTTATTTGATTTCTATTTCGCTGCAGGAATTAATCCTGAAGATTGCTATGAAGACTCAAACTTCTGGAGATCTCGCTGAAAAAATCGCCTTTGCTTTCTCCTATTATTTTCTCGACCATCCAAGAGGCCCGGTGATGAAGATCCATTGCTTCCATATAACATCGTGAGAAAGTGATGGACATGAGTGCTCATTATGGAGGTCCCAATTTGCCACAAGTTTTCTCACATAGACAATTGTACGATGCATTGTCAAGAAAGACGTAAGATCATCTCATGATCCGGTATGGATTAGGCCTACACTAGACTCCATTGACCACATAAAGAAAAGAAATATTGTTTACACATAAATCTTACTGAATCAAATCTAAGATTAGGCAATATATAAACATTAACTTTTTGGTTGCGATTGAGAATGATACATTTTCAAATATTATTCTTTTCTTATGTAACTTCTACATTTTTATAACATTAACCAACTTTGACAATTAATCATAAGATTACATAGATATCAGTAGAATTGTACCGAGGCTGATCAAATACTTATTACTTAACAAACCATATATAGAGTAAGACCAGAATAAATTGCCTCCCACGAGTAGCGTGTTACGTAATTTCTAGTTTATAAATAATACAATGAGAACAAAGATCGACAAGAATCCCATAGACGTCACGTCTATTGAAATTACAAAACTATGATGCAGTATAAATACAATCAGAAGATTCATGAGGTCAATACCGTCCGCTACTGTTTATCAGAGATACCATAAATGAGAATACATGGAATTGTTTTTGTGGAAATCTCATGCCATTTTACACATGAAATGGATTTCCGGTTCTTGAAGAGGAAATCAGTTCAATCAATTTCCACTTAAACTTTCCCATACGAACTAGAGCCAACCAAACAAGGAAATGGTTGACAATTTGAGTTGACATTGCACATTTCTACCCAAACCAAATGATACCTAAGGGTAAGTTGACACGCTACAACAAGCGTTGTTGCTTAATACAAGTAAAATGCTATGTTACCTGGACTTGGGTACGTGTGCCGGTACAGTTCATATCTAAGTGCCGGATGCTTATATTTCTAAAAGTTAAAATATGGAGACACGCACTCATATTCGGACTTGCGTGCGTTAGTACGGTTGTCAGTATATTAATACCGGCCCATTCCCTATAAAACTTGTCATTTTGATATTGACCGATCAACTGTTTTCGACTTTCACCACAAATTATTCTTAAACTATAATAGTAAATAATTTAATAAAATCATACAATGAGAATTTAATTATTGTGCCACCTTTTGGTTGAGTGATTTGGATAGTACCATCTCACTGTGATCATTTCATCACATATAGCTTCCAGATCCAACATGTTGTTTCTTCATTCTTCATAATGTTTTGGTTTGACTACTGGAACATCACTAAGAGACATCCTGCAGCAGACACACTAAACAATCAGATAAAGTGTAGTTAATGATTTTGTCAAATTAGTGTTTCTGTGTAGCTTACAACATGAACAGTTACTCGGCTTTGATTTTTATTTTTATTCATGTAGTTTAGATTAATTTTATGGGTTGGGTTAAGGTTTTCAGTTGTATTCTTGTTACATTTGCTACTCGTCATACTTCATTTGATTTCGTTCTGTGTTTGATTTCTATGTTGCTAGCTTTGACTTGAAGATATGTTGTTTAATTTATTAGTCGAGTATATTGTATTTTTAACATATGTCACGTAGTGTTAGAACTCTTGTTTTCTTTTTTTCTTTTACGAGTGATTGCAAACTTTTAAGACGTGTATATGTACTTGATGATATGCAATTTATTGCGCTATGTAGTACTATGTCTATTCATGTTTTAGACTACTTAATTTGAATAAAAGGAGCAGCAAACATATAACATATCTGCTAGCGATTTTATTGGCCTCTAGAACTCTTTTTGTGTACGACAAAGTGCAATACCTCAATTGATATATGACATCTGGATGGTGAATTGGGAAGGACGGAAGATGAAGATGCGTAGGGTTTGTGATTGGAGAAGTAGTAGGGTTGTTGGTGAATTGGGAATGAATGAAATTAGGTTTGTGATTTTTTGGACTATTCAGGGCAGATTGGGCAGCTTATTGGGCTGGTTATTCTGATTATAATATTGGGCTGTGGGGTCAAAAACTTACCAAATTTGGGATAATATGAAGTTTGGAACGACTAAAACTGAATGAAGATTTAAACCCGGATGGAGTAGAAGATTCCGGTTGTAGGTAATCATGTCAGGTTGTATATAGATTTTTAACGCTACATAAAAAATATTACTCCTCCATTCCAAAAGATAATTTGTTATTTATTTTTGCACAATTTTAAGAAGTTTGAGTACAAAATAGTTTATATAGATAAAGTAATAAGTGTATGGTAAAAAGTAAGAAAGAGAATTGATAAAGTATGAAAGATAGTTGTTAAAATATTAATAATGAGATAGTAGGTTTTCATAAAAGGAAATGAAAAGTTTTTAACCCAAAATAGAAAAATGGAAAGTTTCTCATGGAATAGAGGGAGTATTTTACAAATATAATCTTACATATTATAGCAGTCTTTTTGCACCCACTCACCATCCCCGAAAAAATAAACAATCTATTAACTTAATTATACAATGTAGCGGTTTGAAACAGTTCGTATATGCACCTGCACTGAACATCACTATGATCCCACCCAACCCAAATCCATTCAGACCCTACGTTGATAACACATACTACCTCCGGTCTTTTACAAACTTCCTAAGATTTTTTTCCTAACTTTGACCGTAAATTACTCGCAAAACTACACGACAAAAAAAAAATATAACAAAATGTTAGAAATTTGTTAGATATTCGTTAGAATATCTGCTTAGTTTTGATCAAAGAACATGATGACCTATCTTAGTCTCGTAAAGGTGATTAGTACTCTTGGTTCACTTGAACATTGTAAAAGACGAAACCCACTAAGTATGATAGTTTAGTTAATCTTGTATAGGATGTTAGGTCTCAAAATGTAATTTTTATTTTATGAAGAGAAAACCAAGAAGAAGACATCCAAGCAGAACAAGTTCAACGACATTGAAGATTTGAAGACTGCACAAGATTACTGAAACAGTTTTACAGATACCTTGGCCAGCTTTCTTGAAGACACGAATGGTTTTAAACAAACTGTGTCACAAGAGATATCTTAGAAACAAAAGGTCTATCTGAAAACAAGGAGAGTGTCCACAAATATCTACACTCAGATACCTTGAGCCTTAACCACATTTCTGAAAAAGAAATATATATTGCAAACAAAGTTGTTTCAATTTAAGTGGTATATGAAGTTGAAGATAAGAACGTGCGAAAAACTCAGAGAAATCTGATCAAGTTAAATCTCTGATACAAAGCATAGTTCCGTTGGCACTACAGGACAAAAGTATAGTACAATGCATTTAATGCACGGACAGAGATGTCTGAACAAAAGCAACGGCAGCTTCTGAAGAAGAAGACAAAACCTGCTATAGTACTATACACAGATATCAATAGTTTGAATTTGAGCCTAACGGATACTATTCAAACGGTACTCAAATTCATCTATAAATATCAACACTTAGACTGCTTGAGAACACACCCTTAGAACCTCAGAACGAACACCTTAGATTCTGATACACGATCATACTCTCTCAAGCAAACTACTTATCCTCAAGCTTTCTGTTGCGACCAAAGCTCTTGATCTTAAGTAGCACTAAAGTTCTAAGTGTCCTGATCCTACACAAGCACAGCTAACTGTGAAAGAGTTGAATTGAAAGATCAAGTATCTGAGATTCATTCTCTTGAACAGTTATCATAAGACTTGGGTCAGTAAAAAGGAACAAGTTACCATACATTGAAAAGTGTATTAAGTATACTTGATTCACAGAGCTATCTGATTAACTGAAAATTTATTAAAGAAGCTCATCTGACAACTCAAACCAAAACCAACATCATCATCAAGGCGGAGTACATGAAGTACTTAGTTTGAAAATCGTGAATAACTCCAAGGTTATCTGTATAGGAAGTACTTGATTTGGGAAACTAAGTAATAACTCCAAGGTTATTGAGTATAGGAAGTACTTAGCTTGGGAAGCTAGGGAATAACTCAAAAAGGTTTCTGAGTATAGGAAGTACTTGGCTGAGAAAGCCGGGGAACAACTCAGGGGGAACATTTGGTTGGGAACCATTTGTTTTAAGGAATCTTAGAATAGGTTTATTGTAAGGTGACCTCAATTATCTGTTCTAGTGAATTCTAGGTCTCTGGAAGACCGAAGTGGATTAGTTGGAGGATTACGCCACCTCTAGATACCACTATACTTGCTGTGGTTATTTACATTTCAGACTTACTTTTCAAAGAACACACACACACACACTTTAACTGCTTCTCGCACTTATCTATCTTAAGTCTTCCGGCCTGATCTAAGTATCGATATCTTCGTATATCCGAGAAATTGTGTTTATCGACAAAGTTTTAAAAGACTATTCACCCCCTCTAGTCTTTTACTTTGCCGTTATCTCGACCAACAAGTGGTATCGTAGCAGAGGTTCACCAAATTTTCCGCATGAACCTAGATCCCTAGTTAGGTGAAGGAACTTTGTCCATTTTCGAGGACTATTTAATTTGTGTGTTAAGTGTGCATGTATGTCTCTGAGTGATGCACCGCGCCTCAAACCAGAGAATTACGAGAAATGAAAAATAACATGATGCTCCACCTTGAAGCCATAAGTGATTTAAATGATCAAGTGATAAAGAATGGCCTAATAGTCATTCAACAACTTAAACAAGTCATGGAAGTTTCTAATGGTAGAGACAGAGAACAAAGCGAAGGATCTTCACAAACAGACGCGTCAACAAGTGGAAGATCCACTGGTCAAGTTATTTACGAACCAAAACCCAGAGAACTCTGGACATCGGAAGATGCCAAGAGGAATCGCCCTGATGGTCAAGCTCGTATCATCATCGATTGACACTGAGCACATACAAGTAAACTGTGGGTGCTAAACGGCGAAAGTCGCTCGCAACCGATTGAAGAAATCGTCGAACCGAGAAAACCAAGGAAAACAAGTTCAAGTTCTCGTTGAAATTTTAATTTCAAACAAGGACCCACCAAACTCGAAGAACTTGATTTCAGATTTACCACTCATGAGTGATATGGCAAGACTGGGAAAGAACAGATACTCCCAAATGAGAAGATTAAGACTATTGTCAAGTCTTAACCACAATCGGGAGCATACTAAATTCTTTTATTTCAACCAAGGAATGCCAAATATAACTCCAAGGAACTTTTCTCTCATCTTACATCGTTGATTATGAGACAACTCAAAGAGAACAAACAACTGAAAAGTTGCAGAACGTTGCTCTAGTCACTCAAGGAACTTCTGAAAAGAAGAAAAGCAAGGAAGAGACTGAGGATGCTCTTGCTGCAAAGCAAATGAGCAAATATGTCAGTCGAGAAATTGAGAGAAGGAAAGCCAAAGAGAAGCTGAAAAAGCATCTAGGCTCAAACTATCACCAGTACAAAAATATGCAAAGCTTGTCAATAAACCAAAGATGTAAAGCATCATGTAATCGAGGAAGGTAAATTGGTAACGATATCTGTTTCTACTGTAAAAAACCTGGTCACTTCAAGAAGGATTGTCCTGCCTTCAACAAACTAAAGACAGGTGACAGGAAAGATAGAAGATTTTTCAGAAGAAGCCAGAAAGCTTTACTAACTGAAGAGAGAAAGAAAATCCAAACTCAACTGGATGCTCTAGATGTTGAGACAGACTCTGAAGATGATTCAGATGACTCAAATTTACCATCACCAGAATTATGTGGAGTTACTCACGATGTAATCGACTTTGGCCTCAAGAAGAATGAAATGTGCGGAGTTGCTGAGATTGACGGTCCAGACATCTCTAACATTGATGAGAATGCTTCTTGGACTAAAAGCACAATGGCTATTTGATAGTGGATGCGGAAAGCACATGACAGGAGACAAAGCAAATCTGGTCGATTACAAAGTTTGCAACACAGGACCAGATATCAGATTTGCTGGAGGAGAATTAAATCCCTCTCTGGGATTCGCAACGCCAAATTGGGTTCATTAACAATCACCGACGACATATGTTAAGGATTTGAAATATAATCTATTTAGCATGAGCCATTATGCATAAAGGCTTTATCAGAAAATTCAAAGCAAAATATCGCAAACTTATCGACAATGAATCAAAGCAAATGCCTTGGTTGCTTCTAAAAGGTAGTCTTTATGTTGCCGATCGGCTCGCCATAACAATCAAGAATGTCTCATGGTGAGTCAATCAACATGTAAGAGCACCGTTATGGCACAAGAGAATGAGTCACTTGAATTTCAAAACTCTGAACAAACTTGCCAAGAAAGAGTTAGTGGTTGGCCTTCCCAAAACATCTTTCAGAAAGGATGGTATTTATTCTGCCTGTCAGATGGGGAAACAATCTAAGATATCTTTCAAGTCCAAAACCACACACTCTAGTGTTAGACCACTGCAACTTTTACACATGGATCTTTTTGAATCATCTCAGAATTAGTTATGCAGAAAGAAATATGGTTCGTAGTCAGATGACTTCTCAAGATTCACTGGGTCAGTTTTTCCGAACACAAATCGATGCCAAGGTGGAGATACCAAACTTCAAAAAGCTTGAAGTCATGAAAATGAAAAGGTATTCGCAATCGTAATGCACTATGGTACCGAGTTTGTCAACCAATACATAAAGGAGTTTCAGACTGCAAAGGTATACAACACCAACTTTCCTCAGAAGAACACCTCAACAAAATGGTGTTGCAGAAAGGAAAAATAGAACCCTTAAAGAAGCCGTAAGGACAATGCTATTTATTAATCAAATAAGTGAAGTTTATCGGGTTGAAGTCGTAAACACACCGCTACATTCGTAATGTATGTTTGATAAACAAACACCATGACAAGACCCCTATGAAATCTTGGTTGGTAGACCCCTAATATCAAACATCCGAGTATTCGGTTGTAGATGTTTTGTTCTAAACAATGGAAAAGATTATCCGAGAACATTTCAACTAAAGATGTATGAAGGTGTATTTCTTGGTTATTCTATGAATAGCAAAGCTATGTAATTTACAACAAAAGAACAAAGAAGATTGAAGAATCGCTCATGTCAGATTCTAGGAAGGAAACAAGAAAACACCTTTTACTGATGAAATCTCAGAAAAATTTAGAGAACTAATGGTAAAGGATTCTGGAAAAGAACACTCAGAAAGGAAGGACATCATTGTGGAAAAGGAGGATGACTCTGACGAAGAAAAGCTTGAAGAGCCTAGTAACAACCAGATGACTCACAGACATGATGAGGAATTTCCATGAGTTTTCCGTAAATGGAACAAAGTTATCGAGAACCTTCATCATGAAGAGGTATCTCAAATGAGATCATGAAATGCAAGTTCCAGATATCTCTAACACTGAAAAAGTGTCAGATATCCATGACATCTCTCATGTGTCAGATATCTCAGATACTGAAAAAGTATCAAATCATAATCTTAGTGATTCACATTCAAATCACTTGGATATTGATCCTACTAGCACTAAACCTATGATGAGATGGATCAAAGATCATCCTGCAAAGATGTAATCGACCAATTAATCAAGGTGTTAGGACTAGGAGAGCAATAGCAAAACGCTAAATCTTCTTTCGATGTTTCATCTCAAATATTGAACCTAAAACTATAGAAGAAGCATTAGAGACCAAGATCGATCTCTCGCAATGCAAGAAGAGTCGATCAATTTGAGAGAAACAAAGTCCGGAAACTAGTTCCATTTGTAGAAGGAATATCCGTGATTGGAACTAAGTGGGTTTTCGTAAACAAAATGAATGAAACCGTGAAATAACCGTAAACAAAGCAAGATTGGTCGCCAGGATTTACCCACACAAGGTCTAGATTTTGATGAGTCATATGCACCAGCTTGCCGATTGATGCAATAAGACTCTTTTCGCCTTTGCAATATAAAGATTTTAAAGTTTATCAAATGGATGTCAAAAGTGCATTCTTGAATGGTGAACTTATCGAGGAAGTCTATGTTGAGCAACCTCCTCGCTTGCTTTGAAGTTTCCTCGTAAAGTAGAATGGTCTATAAACCATGTAAAGCTCTTTATGGACTGAAACAGGCTCCAAGAGCGTGGTATGACACTTTGGCCAAATACCTTCTGGAAAGTGGTTTCAAGAAAGGTGAAGTTGATAAAACTTTATTTACCTTGAATCATGATGGGAAACTACTCTAAGTTCAAGTATATGTTGATGACATTATATTTGGATCTAAGGACAAGCAACTTTGTGTTGACTTTGCAAATCTCATGAAAAGTAAGTTTGAGATGAGCATGATGGGAGAATTGAATTATTTCCTAGGATTGCAAGTCAATCAACTCAATGATGGAATATTCATTAGTCAAACAAAGTATGCAAAAGATATGCTCACGAAGTTCAATTTAAAGCCTTCTGAAAAGAATGCTAAGATACCTATGAGCATAGGAACCAAAATGACCTATACTGAATCAGATAAGAGTGTTGAAGAACATAAGTATAGGAAATTAATAGGTTCACTACTTTACTCATCGCAAGTAGACTCGATATTCAATATGCGGTCGAGGTAAAGTAGATTTCGCATAAATCCAATGCAATCACACTACAACACTGCTATGAAAATATTAAGGTATGTAAAAGGTATAGTAGATGTAGGTTTGTGGTATCCTAAAGAAAATGGATTGAGTTTAGCTGGTTAGTCAGATGCTGATTATGCTGGATCACTGCTTGATAGGAAAAGCACCTCAGAAACTTGTCAGTTTTTGGGTACTAGACTTATCTCATAGTTTAGCAAGAAGCAAAACTCAATTGCAACTTCTACCACAGAGGCTGAATTTATTGCCGCTGGTTGTTGTGCAACACAAATTCTGTGGATTCAACAACAACTTAAAGACTATGGACTCAATGAAGAGAAAACTCCCATTTTCTGTGACAACACAAGTGCTATTGCAATTACACAGAATCCTAAGTTTCATTCCAGAACTAAGCACATTGATGTTAGACACCACTTCATTAGAGACCATGTGGAAAAAGGCAATATAGAGATACTCAAGATTGGCACTGAAGACCAACTTGCAGATATCTTCACTAAGCCACTACAAGAAAGTAGATTCTTAGCCTTAAGACACGCTTCGACTATCGAACTACCTTCAACCGAAAAGTTCGGGATATCCGAACGGGTATCCAGAAAAGAGAACGGGTATCCAGAAGAGAGGTATCTGGAACGGGAATCCAGAAAAGAGAAAAGAGAAAACTGGAACGGGTATCCAGAAGTCAAAAGGCTAAAGAGCAAAAAGACAGCTTAAGATCTCTGAGACAGGAACTCAGATATCTGAATCACTCTGTAAACAGAGAACACTAAGGAGAATAGTACAACTATCTGCAGTCAACTACTCTCTTGAAATGCGCATTACTTCTATCTTTGTGAAAAACTTGGACAAATTCTAAGTATACGGCAGATTCAGATGCACACAGTGTTCTTGGTCATACAGAAATGTGATTCAGATAGCTAATAGCCAAAATTCATTAAATGGGCACAATTACATTTGTTGATTGTGATCATTGGTGAAGAAGCAATGGTGACCATTGATGAAACAAAGCGTTTGATCCGCACAGTAGATTAATTCTCGTAAAATAGTGGATCGTCAGATTCGACAAGGCCCACTTTGCATTTAATGCCGAAATAGCTTTTGCTCACGCCTGCTTGCAAATCACAGATACGTACACACAAAATCAATTTGTATGTATTTGTCTGTTGAGATTCTTTTGCTATATATATATAGGATTTTGGCAAAGGAAATCACTTTTGCCTAATCCGAAAACTCATTTTGCACAAAAATAGCAAATCCTTCTCTTGATTCTCTGCAAATAAAGATTAAGTTTTTCTAGAAAAGAATCACTGAATCAAATCTCTTTCAAACACCAATTTCAAATCCCTACACTATATAAAGAGATGGCCCTTAAGAGTTCAACTGCACGAAAATCCGAATCCTCCACTGGTACTGCTGAAAAGCAAGCACCAGAGTTGGTTATTATAAACAACCGACTGGTAGGAGATTTTAATCCTGACCATTGGACTTCAAATCACAGAATGATTTGGGGTGGTGCCATGGTTGAGGAATACCTCACGGCTGCAATAGAAAACCAAGTCGATGTAAAGCTAATTCTTGACATGCTTGAAAAGGCACAAATCAATGGTTTTCTATCTGCTCGCCCTAGTGGAATTTCATCACTCGATGTGTTGGAATTCTACAACAACTCCAGGATTATTTCCTATGTTTCTGAAGGCACTGCAATAGTGTCTGTCAAAACCTCAGTCCAAGGAAAGGAAATCCTTCTGGACTTAACAACTTTCTGTAAGTTGTTTGAGGTTCAAAATCTTGGAAAGGATTTTGAAATAAACACCAAGGATGATGATCTCCTTGAAGGTGTTAAACAGCTGTACAGTGACGTGTGTGATCTTGAAAAATTAGATACACCCACTGAGTTCAAGCTTCCGACATCCCAACCGCATATCCGATGGTTCATCGATGTATCGCTTGCATTCTTCACAGATGCTTTGATGGTCTACAAGGAGGTGTCGACCAGATAAGCCAAGAATGATGGATCATGATGTTCTTGCCGAATCAACAAGATGTATATCGGAAAACCCTTTCAACTGGGGAAAGTACGCCTTCATGAAATTTGTGAAGAAGATTCAAGGCTTCGAGCCTAAAATTGCCAAAGGACTAGCTGAGCCAAAGGCCACAGTAAGCTATGGTCTGAAGATATGCTACTTGCTGGAAAAGCTTGGCATTAAGCTCAGAGAGACGGCTGAAATAGCCAACAGTAACCTACTCTACAAATATGATTACACGAACATGATGAAAAAGGTTGCTGGCTCTCAGAAAGGTTCTAAGAAGCGAAAGTCTGAAAAGATATCTGAAGAAAAGGTTGCGACCAAGAAGCCCAGAACTTCAAGGAAGAAGTCTGCTGGCAAAACAGAAGACACACCCATTGAGGTTGTCGACTCCCAGATATCTGCAGGCCTTGCTGATGAACTAATAAAGGCAGACGAACTCATCAATGATGAAAAAGAGTTCACAGCTACTGAACAAGTAGACTCAGCAAGAGAAAGTGCATTCAGAAATGTCAAGACTATTACAGAATGCCTTGCTGATGAACTCATAAATGCTGCCAAAAGTGGTGAAAAGCGCCAAGCCCTATCTGCAGAAATCGCAGGAGTAATGGACTAATCGCCTTATGCCGATGAGAGCTCGATGATGAAGAAGATAAACTAGTCATCTCTCAAGTCCTACAAAGAACAAAAGGGCTAAGGTTACCGTAATAAGAATCGTGATAAGGTATTCAAGAAGAACCTACACCACAAAGTTGTCAACCTATAGCAAAGGTTGTTGGTGTAAACACATCATCAGGGAATGTTTCTTATGCACAACTTCAAGAAGCCCTGATGAGTGGTAGTTTAGTACTGGCTGATGATGATGAGAATGCCACGTCTAAAAATCTGGAAGAACGCTCCACTGACCAATCCTCTACTTCCGCATAACCACAACAACCACAAACAAAACAACCACAACAAACATAAATGGTTGATGAAATGGTTAATGAACTCCATTTCAATTACCTTTTACAACAAGTCAAGAAAATCTCGCAAAAGAGCAGTTCCCTAACTCATCGAGAGGGATCAAACCGAGACATCTACTCGTAATGATCAACCAGGGAGGCAAATCGAGTCGATACTCGTGAAAGGTGTGAAGTACCGTAAACTTCAAGCAAAGAAACCGACCGACAAGAAGACCAAAGTATAGAAAGGTCACAAGTTCCAGAGACCAATCACCAAATCGCCAGCCGAAGTTAGAAACACGTAAAACAAGAGGAAGTAAAAGCTTACCTCAGAAACTGAGAAGGAGGTTCCCTCAACCTCACCTCTTAAGATATCTGAGCCTGTGCCACAGGCTCCAACTAAGAAAGAGGAAGATAAGGCAGAAATGGCAGAAAAGAACCCAGAGACCGAAAAGGTTTCTGAAGAAAATGTCATTGAGCCTTCCAGCATGAAGGCTCACTCAGAAGTAGAAGTGCAAGGGGACAGAGTTGCGACATCCCCTGCACCTATGGAAATTGATGAGACATCAAGGCCTTCATCACAAGAAAAGATTCCAGAGACTGCACAAGTCTCTGAGAGACAAGTATCTGAGCCTCCCATGGAGGTTCAAGAAAGAAAGGTTGATGAGGACCAGACTTCAAAGTCTCCACCTCACAACAAGATATCTGAGACACCCATTGTCTCAGTGGTTCAAGTATCTGAGCCTGATATTCGTAATCAGGCTCAAACAAATACAAAGCAGGTTCCCATTGATGAGAAAATGGACCTACTTCCCTTCTTCAAGGCTCAAACTTTGCCAAAGCACATTCAATGCTTCAAGAAATGGCAGAAGTTAAGGTGCTCCGATCTCTCTGAAATATTGAGAATCACAGATCACCCAACCAGACGAGCAAGCTCGACTTGAGACATATATCCATGCAATGTTCCCCACCGAACAATATGCTTGAGACCCTATTGCATAAGAATTTCTCCGAGAAGTGCCGATAGTTTGCTACAAGCCTTCAACAGCAGATGGTCGACAAGATTACGATGGCATTCAAGCCAGCCTCGTAGTCGCAAATTTATACCTTCAACAAGAAGAGGTTAATGGGCGTAAGATCACTATCCCTAAGTGATCAATCTTGTATCTGAAGATGATGAGGAGGAAGAGATAAACGAAAATTACTTCGATGAACCTCCCACTGACCATCACCAAAAGGATGACGAAGATAAAAAGGATGATGATGATGCCCCTGCACCAGGGACCGGAGGAATTTCACTAAGAAATAATGCCTCAAATTATAAAAGCACACCGAGAAGACTTCACGTAAATCTGCTCCATCTCCTCGTAAATCTACTCATCCATCTTCTCAACATCAAGTTCCTATCAGATAAGTAGTCGAGCTCAAGAAACCAATCGTAAAATATTAAACACTCAAACCGTAATCGCCAACTCGCATAACCGATGGAAGAAGAACAAAGCCCATCTTCAACTGGAAGATCAAATAGCTAGATCCAGAGACAAGCTTGATCAACAACAAGACCAATATCTACAGGAGATGCTTGCTTACTGTGAGGTTCAAGAGCTAAAGGATGCTGTAAATGCTATCACCAAAGAACTCGATACTGAAAAAGTATCTGAAGTCAAGCATGATGCTAAGGCTGCATCATCTTCAAAAGATGTACCATCCTCCCCACAGAAAGGAAAGAAACCAATCCATGAGATGGTTGCTGGACTCGATACAATCGATGAGAATGTCCAAGAGGATGAAGATCACTGGGCTAATTACTCAGATGATGAAGAAGACATGACTTTGGCAGAGCACCGCAATGAACATTTAGCGGTTTCTCACTTGAAAAGGAACTTGATTGCTCCTGCAATATTCAACAAACTGCCAAATGTCCACTCCAATGAATACATGAACAGATACCAAGTACTGTCTCATCTCAGAAAGAAGTTGTCTTCAGTAAACAAGGAAGTAATCGCTCCGCCCCTCTGAAATGAAAAAGTTCACTGAGCTGATGACTCAGAGAACAACTAGCATAATCATTGCTCAGAAAGATCTGGGAATGACAAGGGACGATGATGCGTCTTTAGCTGAAAAAGCTTTTCAAGAGGCAAGTTACACCGGAAAAGCGATGCTATCCTAGCCCTTTCAAGCGTAGCTCACCGATAAGGACAAAGGACTTATCAAACAAAATCAGAGCTCAAAGTCAACTTCGTTGGTCACCGCCACAATTAATTGGTAAGGGCATTTTGACTCTCTCTCAGATTCTTTTATGAGACTGAGTCAGCCAACAATGACTAAGGGGGAAAGAGTATACAAATCTGGACCTCAAAGTCAGGGGTAATGGGAAGAAGGAGAAGAAAATAAGAAGAACTGGAGTCAAAAGCGCTTAGAGAGGAAGAAGAAACATGAAAACTTCCCACCACCACTCGTAATCAATGAACCCTCCTCAAGCCAAGTCGCTGGTAAATAGTAGCTACTTCCCGTAAACCCATCAAGGAACCAAATGATAACAAGGGCCATGGTACGTAAATCTCCAAGGAGTACCAAGGCTCCAAGGAGAAGACAGGTTAAAGGGATTGATGAATCTTCTGAAGAAGAAGAAGGTCAAGTCAAGTCCCTGGGCAATGAAGAAGGCTGTAAAACTCTCACAAGATTAAATCTTGATGATGATGAGGAACCGATGAAGATGAAGCCCTCTTCACAAGAAAAGGAAAATTGAAAGCCTAATCGAGCCCATAGTCAAAGCCCTAGCGCCTAAAACACCCTCGAAATACCAAGTCTATCCAGGTGGTTCTTCAAGCAACAACCCCAAGGAGAATTCAAGATGAAAGGAACAGATCGAGAGTCGAGCAAAGACAAAGTCAACTTCCACTCGTGCCAAGAAGCCAAAATAGAGTATGTGAAGTATGACAATGATTCCTCCGCCTGTAAAGTTCATCAATCGTAAAAATGGCTATCGGATTCGAACTTAAGCATCTACCGGTAAATTCAAGATTTTAACCAATCCATAAACAACTTATGGCATGGAGAAAAGATAAGCCAACCTTGATCAACACCAATCACATTAACGCCTGGTTGGATTTTGAAGTTGTCAAGAGAATTGAAGCCATGAGAAAGGACCTCTCTGATGAATGTCCATATGGTAAGCCAGATGATGTGCACATAATTCTGAATATCACAGGAACAGGCACAAGAGCAAGACTCGCTGTGGAACCCTATGAGTCGTTCTATCTAACTGAAGATCAATACAAGGGTGACATCAAATATCTGAAGATTATCTACTTAATATTTCAAGCTTTCGACATCGTAATAGAGCATGCCCGGAAGTGGGGAAAGTATTTGTGGGTCAAGCATTTTGTCAAGAAAATCCTACCAAAACCTACAAAGAGGTCTGGATTTGCGAGACACGTAGATGCTCGTAACTCTTCTCTATGACTATTCGATGACATCAAAAGGTTTGGAGATAGGAAATTTGCAGATCGATCCATAGAACTACCGTTGAAGACTTGAAGAGTCAAGACTTGAAGACTAGTTCTCAGATGTTTACTTGAGCTTGGTTACCCCTGTTGTCCTAATTTACTATGTATTTTGTTTGTTGTATTTTTGCTGACTAAGCTTAACTGTTTTATGTATTGAAGTTATCTGTAACCTTCCTTTGTAACTTATCTGATGAACTTACTCTCAGATAGTATTCTATAAAAGATAACTTGTCAAAGAAAGATCACACCTTGTGATTCGGTTGATGTTTACTCGCACTTAATTGAATGAATTGAAAATCTTAAGAAAAGATTAAGTGGTGGATTGTTCACTCATCCAGATTTGTAATAGGTCGATAGTCATCTGATTGATCAAAAGGGGAAATTTGTTAGAAATTTTGTTAGAAATATCTTTTAGATTTTGATCAAGAACATGATGACTTATCTTAGTCTCGTAAAGGTGATTAGTACTTTGGTTCACTTGAACATTGTAAAAGAGGAAACCCACTAAGTATGATAGTCTAGCTAATCTTGTATAAGATGTTAGGTCTCAAAATGTAATTTTATTTATGAAGAGAATATCAAGAAGAAGACATCCAAGGTAATCTAATTCAACGACATTGAAGACTTGAAGAAATGCATACAAGATTATCAAACAGCTTTTCAGATACTCGCCGACATATCTTGAAGACACGTAATGGTTTTAAAGAAACTGTCACAAGAGATATCTCGAGATTTAGAAGGTCTATCAAAACAAGGAAAGTGTCCACATATCTATTCTCGATACCTCGAGCTTTAACAACATTTCGAAAAGAAATATGTTTATTGCAAACAAAGTTGTTTCAATAAAAGTGATATCTCAAGAATCAAGATAAGGACGTGCAAAGAATCAGATGATACTAGTCTCTGATACAAAGCATAGTTCCGTTGGCACTACAGGACGAAAAAGTATAGTACAATGCATTTAATGCACGGACAGAGATGTCTGAACAAAAGCAACGGCAGCTTCTGAAGAAGAAGACAAAACCTGCTACAGTACTGTACACAGATATCAATAGTTTGAATTTGAGTCTAACGGATACTATTCAAACGGCACTCAAATTCATCTATAAATATCAACACTTAGACTGCTTGAGATGACACCTTAGATACGCTGAACATCTGAACACAAAACATATCTTACTCTCTCAAAGCAAACCACTTATCCTAAAGCTTACTGTTGCGACCTTAGCTTTTGATCTTAAGTAGCACTAAAGTTCTAAGTGTCCTGATCCTAAACAAGCACAGCTATCTGTGAAAGAGTTGAATCAAAAGATCAAGTATCTGAGATTCATTCTCTTGAACACTTATCTAAGACTTGGGTCAGTATAAAAAGAACAAGATACAATACATTGAAAAGTGTATTAAGTATACTTGATTCACAGAGCTATCTGAATAACTGAATAAGTTATTAAAGAAGCTCATCTGACAACTCAAACCGAAACCAACACCAAAACCGGCGTGGAGTACAGGAAGTACTTAGTTTGGAAAATCAGGGAATAACTCCAAGGTTACCGGAGTATAGGAAGTACTTGATTTGGGAAACTAAAGAATAACTCCAAGGTTATTGAGTATAGGAAGTACTTAGCTTGGGAAGCTAGGGAACAACTCAAAAAGGTTTCTGAGTATAGGAAATACTTGGCTGAGGAAGCTAGGGAATAACTCAGGGGGAACATTTGGTTGGGAACCATTTGTTACAAGGATTTCTTAGAATAGGATTATTGTAAGGTGAACTCAATTATCTGTTCTAGTGAATTCTAGGTCTTTGGAAGACCGAAGTGGATTAGTTGGAGGATTACGCCACCTCCAGATACCACTATACTTGCTGTGTTACTTACCTTTCTGTATTTACATTTTAGCAACACACACACACACACTTTAAGTGTTTCTGCACTTATCTATCTTAAGTCTTCCGCGCTCTGATTCTAAGTATCAGATATCTACACAGATATCTGAGAAATAGTTTTTATCGACAAAAGTTTAAAAGACTATTCACCCCCCCCCCCTCTAGTCTTTTACGTTGCCGTTATCTGGACCAACAAGCGGTATCAGAGCAGGAGGTTCAAATGCCTTCTGCACTGAACCTAGATCCCCAGATAGGTGAAGAAAACTTTGTCCATTGTTGAGGACTATTTAATTTGTGTGTTAAGTGTGCAGGAATGTCTCTGAGTGATGCACCTGTTCTCAAACCAGAGAACTACGAGAAATGGAAAAACAACATGATGCTCCACCTTGAAGCCATAAGTGACGAAATGATCGAAGTGATAAAGAATGGCCCAATAGTCATTCAACAACTCAACCAAGTCATGGAGGTTTCTAATGGTAGAGACAGAGATCAATGCGAAGGATCTTCACAAACCGATGCGTCAACAAGTGGAAGATCAACTAGTCAAGTTTTATACGAACCAAAGCCCAGAGAACTCTGGACATCGGAAGATGCCAAGAGGAATCGTCTGGATGGTCAAGCTCGTAATATCATCATCAGATCGACACCTAAGCACATACAAGTAAACCGTGGGTGCTAAACGGCGAAAGTTGCTCGCAACCGATTGAAGAAATCAGCGGAACCGAAAACCAAAGAAAACAAGTTCGAAGTTCTCAAGTTGAAATTTCAAAATTTCAAACAAGGACCCATCAAACTCGAAGAACTTGATTTCAGATTCACTACTCTCATGAGTGATATGGCAGCACTTGGGGAAAGCAACAGATACTCCCAGTCAGAAAAGATTAAGACGATAGTCAGAAGTCTTAACCAAAACTAGGAGCATACCAAATTCTTTTATTTTAACCAAGGAATGCCAAATATCACTCCAGTGGAACTCTTCTCACATCTTGCTACGGTTGATTATGAGACAACACAAAGAGAACAAACAACTGAAAAGTTGCAGAACATTGCTCTAGTTGCTCAAGGAACTTCTGAAAAGAAGAAAAGCAA
The DNA here is from genome assembly GCA_026545765.1 of Plantago major. Lineage (NCBI taxonomy): Eukaryota > Viridiplantae > Streptophyta > Magnoliopsida > Lamiales > Plantaginaceae > Plantago > Plantago major. The sequence goes on along the minus strand of JAIFAC010000192.1, from coordinate 123,014 downwards.
GGAAGAGACTGAGGATGCTCTTGCTGCAAAGCAAATGAGCAAATATGTCAGTCGAGAAATTGAGAGAAGGAAAGCCAAAGAGAAGCTGAAGAAGCGCTTCAGTTTCAAAACTATCACCAAGACAAAAATATGCAAAGCTCACGAACAAGCCACCGTAAAGCATCATGTACCGAGGCGTAAATTGGAAACGATATCTGTTTCTATTGTTAGAAACCTGGCCACTTCAAGAAGGATTGTCCTGCCTTCAACAAACTTAGGACAGGTGACAAGAAAGATAGAAGAATCTTCAGAAGAAGCCAGAAAGCTTTGTTAACTGAAGAAAGAAAGAAAATCCAAATTCAATTGGATGCTCTAGACGTTGAGACAGATTCTGAAGATGATTCAGATGACTCAACTTTACCATCACCAGAATTATGTGGAGTTACTCACGATGTAATCGACTTCGGCCTCAAGAAAAATGAAATGTGTGGAGTTGCTGAGATTGACGGTCCAGACATCTCTAACATTGAAAACTGTCTTATGGCTGATGAGGTAATACATACTTCTTGTTACACTTATGAAAGTGATGAAGAAGAAATCAAGGATCTAGAAAATCTCAGAAAGGAACTTGATATCTATGAAAGAGAATTTCTAATGATCCGAGCTAGAGCCGAAAATCTTGAGGAAGAAAAGAATTCTCTTGCAAAGGAAAATTCTCAATTAGTTAAGATATCTGAGAAAAAGGATGCTGAAAATGCATTTCTCAAAGCTCAGATATCTGAGACTGAAAAGTCACATAATGAAGCAATGGCTGAGCTGCTAAAGAAATATGAAGATCTTCTTTCTGAGAACAAGGAACTCAAGAAGAAAGAATTATCTTTTCAATCTTATGCCAAAGCTAGGACACTTCATCAAGTACAATCTACTTAAGAGATCCTTCTAAAAGAAAGGACTCAATGAATACACAGACAGATTGTTCTACCACTCTGAATAAGAGTGAGGAAAGAAGAACATTTGTAAGTACTCAGCAAGATGGTTCCCATGCAATCTATAATATCGGACAGAAGACAAAGATTGTTGACAAAGGAAAGGCAATATACTAAACCTTTGTGGGAAAAACAAGTCAAAACAAAACTGTCACATCTTCGAAAAGAGACACGACGAAAAGTGTAAACACCCACAAGGTTATGTCTCTCAAAAGGTAGAATTGCAGGAGCTGGCAAATTCTCCCATGTCACATTTTCTGGAAAGAAAATAGACCAACCAGAGACTAGCAAAGCTGCTGAGAAAAGATCTCAGATAGCTTCAAGTGCTCGAAACGGTATTGGCTACAAAGGCATCGGAAAACAACTTGCTCATGAGTACAGATAGGAGCAAGAACGATGGCTGAAAGCTAGAATTGCTCAAAGCAATTATCGGCGGAAGTTAAATCAAGCCACCGAAAATCAATGCTAGGCTAGAAGAAATGGCAGGAAAGCTAAGTTTGTCGAAAAGCAAACTCGTAAACCCGACAGTATCTGAAAGCACCAAATGGAGCACCTAGGAACACACCAAGGAAGAAAATAATTCTTAATAATGATAATCATTCTATTAGAATTCCTCCTTATGTTCCTGTCAGACAAAAGAATGTTCCTAGGAAATTCATTCAAAAATGGATTCCTACTGGAAGATTGTTTAGTTTTGATGGTTCCAATTGTAAATTGAGAACCTAATCTCCTGCTTCGTCAGGTGCGTAATGCTTCGGACTAAAGCACAATGGCTATTTGATAGTGGATGCGAAAGCACATGCAGGAGACAAAGCAAATCGTCAATTACAAAGCTTGCAACATAGGACCGTATATCGATTTGTTTGAGGAGAATTAAATCCTCTGGGATTCGCAACGCTAAATTGGGTTCATTAACAATCACCGACGACATATGTTAAGGATTTGAAATATAATCTATTTAGCATGAACCAGCTTATGCATAAGGTTTTACTATAAAATTCAAAGCAAAATATCGCAAACTAATCGACAATGAGTCAAAGCATACCTTGGTTGCTCGGCGGAAAGGCGCTTTATGTTGCCGATCGGGCATCCGCCATCATCAAGAATGTCTCATGGTGAGTTAATCTGTCACGTAAGAGCACCGGTTATGGCACAAAAGAATGAGTCACTTGAACTTCAAAACTCAACAAACTTGCCAAGAAGGAGTTAGTGGTCGGCCTTCCTGTAACATCTTCGTAAAGGATGGTATCTGCTGCCGCCGATGGGAAAACAATCTAAGACTTCTTTCAAGACCAAAATCAGACACTCTAGTGTTAGACCACTACAACTATTACACATGGATCTTTTTGAATCATCTGAATTAGTTATGCAGAAAGAAGTATGGTCCGTTGTTGTAGATGACTTCAAGATTCACTTGGGTTGTCTTCCAAACACAAATATGATGCCAGGTGGAGATACCAAACTTGTGAAAAAGCTTGAAGTCATGAAAATGACAAGGTATTTGCAATCGTAATGCATACTATGGTCGAGTTTGTCAACCAAGACATAAAGGAGTTTTGTACCGCAAAGGTATACAACATCAACTTTCCTCCGAAGAACACCTCAACAAAATGGTGTTGCGTAAAGGAAAACAGAACCCTTAAAGAAGCCGCAAGAACAATGCTAATGACACTAAAATAAGTGAAGTTTATCGGGTTGAAGTCAAACACAACTGCTACACTCAGAAAGCGTATGTTTGATAAACAAACACCATGACAAGACCCCCTATGAAATCTTGGTTGGTAGACCCCCTAATATCAAACATCTGAGAGTATTTGGTTGTAGATGTTTTGTTCTAAACAATGGGAAAGACTATCTGAGAACATTTCAACCAAAGGTAGATGAAGGAGTATTTCTTGGTTATTCCACCTAATAGCAAAGCCTAAGGATTTACAACAAAAGAACAAAGAAAATTGAAAAATCGCCATGTCAGATTCTATGAAGGAAGTAAGAAAACGCCTCCTATTGATGAACTCTCAGAAAAGTTAAAAGAACTAATACTGAGGGATTCTGAAGAAGAATCCTCAGAAAGGAGAAACATCATTATGGAAAATGAGGATGACTCTGACGTAGAAAAGCTTGTTAAGACTAGTAACAACAAGATGACTCACAGACATGATGAAGAATTTTCTATAAGTCTTCCGTAAATGGAAAAGGTTCGAGAACCTTCATCATGAAGAGGTATCGAAAATGAGATCACGAATGCAAGTTCCAGATATCTCTAACCGAAAAAGTGTCGATATCAATGACATTTCCCATGTGTCGATATCTCGACATCGAAAAAGTATCAAATCAAAATCTTAGTGATTCACATTCAAATCACTGGATATTGATCCTACTAGCACTAAACCTATGATGAGATGGATCAAAGATCATCCCGCAAAAGATGTAATCGACCAATTAATCAAGGTGTTAGGACTAGGAGAGCAATAGTGAAAACGCTAAATCTTCTTTCGATGTTTCATCTCAAATATTGAACTAAAAATATAGAAGAAGCACTAGGAGACCAAGACCGGATCTCTACAATGCAAGAAGAGTCGATCAATTTGAGAGAAACAAAGTCCGAAACTAGTTCCATTTGTAGAAGGAATATCCGTGATTGGAACTAAATGGGTTTTCGTAAACAAGATGAATGAATCGTGAAATAACCGTACAAATCAATCAAGATTGGTTGCTAAGGGATTTACCTGCATCAAGGCTTAGACTTTGATGAGTCATATGCACCATTGCCGATTGATGCAATAAGACTCTTTCTAGCCTTTGACTCATAAAGATTTTAAAGTTTATCGATGGATGTCAAAAGTGCATTCTTGAACGGTGAACTTGCGTAAGAAGTTTATGTTGAGCAACCACCGCTTTGAAGTTTCTAAAGTAGAATGGTCTATAAACTACAAAAAGCTCTGTATGGATTGAAACAGGCTCCAAGAGCGTGGTATGACACTTTGGCCAAATACCTTCTGGAAAGTGGTTTCAAGAAAGGTGAAGTTGATAAAACTTTATTTAACTTAAATCATGATGGGAAACTACTCTTAGTTCAAGTATATGTGGATGACATTATATTTGGATCTAAGGACAAGCAACTTTAGGATGACTTTGCAAATCTCATGAAAACAAGTTTGAGATGAGCATGATGGGAGAATTGAATTATTTCAGATTGCAAATCAAGCAACTCATGATGGAATATTCATTAGTCAAACAAAACGCGAAAGATATGCTCACAAAATTCAATCTTAAGCCTTCCAAAAGAATGCTAAGATACCTATGAGCATTGGAACCAAAATGACCTATATCAATCGATAAGAGTGTTGAAGAACATAAGTATAGGAAATTGATAGGTTCACTACTTTACCTCACCGCAAGTAGACTCGATATTCAATACGCATTGGAGTGTAAAAGCTAGATTTCGCATAAACTGATGCAAACACACTACAATGTTGCTATGAAAATATTAAGGTATGTAAAAGGTACAGTAAATGTAGGATTGTGGTATCCCAAATATAGTGGATTGAGTTTAGCTGGCTACTCAGATGCTGATTATGCTGGATCATTGCTAGATAGGAAAAGCACCTCAGAACTCTGGCCTCGGTACCAGATTTATCTCATGGTTTAGCAAGAAGCAAAACTCAATTGCAACTTTACCACAGAGGTCAATATATTGTCACCGGTTGTTGTGCAACACAAATTCTGTGGATACAACAACAACTTAAAGACTATGAACTCGATGAGAAGAAAACTCCCATTTCTGTGACAACACAAGTGCTATTGCGATTACACAGAATCCTAAATTTCATGCCAGAACAAAGCATATTGATGTTAGACATCATTTCATCAGAGACCATGTCGAAAAAGGCAATATAGAGATACTCAAGATTGGCACTGAAGACCAACTTGCAGATATCTTCACTAAGCCACTGCAAGAAAGTAGATTCTTAATCTTAAGACACAGTCTTGGATTAATAGAACTACCAAAGAACTGAAATAGTTCAGAAAGCTGGAACAAACATCCAGAGCAGAGGTATCTGGAACGGGCATCCAGAAAAGAGAAAAGAGAAAACTGGAATGGGTATCCAGAAGTCAAAAAGGCTATAAAGCAAAAAGACAGCTTAAGATCTCTGAGACGGGAACTCAGATTTCTGAATCAATCTACAAACGGAGAACACAAAGGAGAATAGTACAACTATCTGCAGTAAACTACTCTCTTGAAATTCGCATTGTTTCTATCTTGATGAAAAACTTGGAAAAATCCTAAGTATAAGACAGATTCAGATGCAAACAGTGTTCTTGGTCATACAAAGATGCGATTCAGATAGCTAATAGCCAAAATTCATTAAATGGGCACAATTACACTTGTCGATTGTGATCATTGCTGAAGAAGCAATGGTGACCCTTGATGAAATTAAGCGATTAATCTTAACGGACGAAATTAATTCTTTGAAAGAAGTGGACTGTCGAACTTCAGACATGGCCCACTTTGCATTTAATGCCGAATTAGCTTTTGCTCACGCCTGCTTGCAAATCACAGATACGTACACACAAAATCAATTTGTATGTATTTGTCTGTTGAGATTCTATTGCTATATATATAGGATTTTGACAAATGAAATCACTTTTGCCTAATCCGAAAATTCATCTTGCACAAAAATAGCAAATCCTTCTCTTGATTCTCTGCAAACCCTCTACAATCTCTGCAAATCAAGATTAAGTTATTCTGAAAAGAATCACTGAATCAAATCTCTTTCAAACACCATTTTCAAATCCCTACACTATATAAAGAGATGGCCTCCAAGAACTCTTCAGCACAGAAATCTCAATCCTCCACTGGTACTGCTAAAAAGCAAGCACCAGAGTTGGTTATTGTGAACAACGACTGGTAGGAAATTTTAATCCTGACCATTGGACTTCAAATCACAGAATGATTTGGGGTGGTGCCATGGTTGAGGAATATCTCACTGCTGCGATAGAAAACCAAGCCGACAGAAAATTGATTCTTGACATGCTTGAAAAGGCACAAATCAAGGGTTTTCTATCTGCTCGCCCAAGTGGAATTTCATCACTCGATGTGTTGGAATTTTACAACAACTCAAGGATAATTTCCTGTGTTTCTGAAGGCACTGAAATAGTGTCTATCAAAACCTCAGTACAAGGAAAGGAAATCCTTCTGGACTTAACAACTTTCTGTAAGTTGTTTGAGGTTCAAAATCTTGAAAAGGATTTTGAAATAAACACCAAGGATGATGATCTCCTTGAAGGTGTTAAACATTTGTACAGTGACGTGTGTGATCTTGAAAAATCAGATACACCCACTGAGTTCAAGCTTGCTGACATCCGAACCAGACATCTGATGGTTCACTGGGATGTATTGGCTTGTATTCTTCACAGATGCTTTGATGGTCTACAAGGAGGTGCTGACCAGATAAGCCAAGAATGATGGATCATGATGTTCTTGCTGAATCAACAAGAAAGAAGGCTGGAAAACCCTTTCAACTGGGGAAAGTACGCCTTCATGAAATTCGTGAAGAAGATTCAAGGCTTCGAGCCTAAGATTGCCAAAGGAATAGCTGAGCCAAAGGCCACAGTAGGCTATGGTCTGAAGATATGCTACTTGCTGGAAACGTTTGGCATTGAGCTCAGAGAGACGGCTGAAATAGCCAACAGTAATCTACTCTATAAATATGAGTATAAAAATTTGATGAAAAAGGTTACTGGGTCTCAGAAAGGTCCTAAGAAGCGAAAGTCTGAAAAGATATCTGAAGAAAAGGTTGCGACCAAGAAGCCCAGAACTTCAAGAAAAAAGTCTGCTGGCAAATCAGAAGACACACCCAAAGACGTTGTCAATTCTCAGATATCTGCAAGCATGGCAGATGAACTCATCAATGCTGCAAAAGAGTTATTAACTACTGAACAAGTAGACTCAGCAAGAGTAAGTGCGACTAATACAGAATGCCTTGCTGATGAACTCATAAATGCTGCCAAAGAAGGTGAAAAGCACCAAGCCCTATCTACGGAAATCGCAGGAGTAATGGACCAATCAGTTCCCAATGCTGATGAGAGCTTTGACGATGAAGATGATGAACTAGTCATCTCTCAAGTCCTAGAAAGAACAAAGAGGGCTAAGGTTACTGTACAAGTAACTGGTGATAAGGTATCTGAAGAAGAACCTACACCACAGGTTGCTGAACCTATAGCAAAGGTTGTTGGTGCAGACACTTCATCAGGAAATGTTTCCTATGCACAACTTCAAGAAGCCCTGATGTGTGGTAATTTAGTACTGGCTGATAATGATGAGAATGCCAAGTCTAAAAGTCTGGAAGAACGTTCAAGTGATCAATCTTCTGCTTCCAGACAACCACAACAACCACAACAGCCACAAGTGGTTGATGAAATGGTAAATGAACTCCATTTCGACTTACCAGCAATGCAGTATGCTGAAGAAAATCCTGCAAAAGAGCAGGTTCCCCAACTCACTGAGAGGGATCAAACTGAGACATCTACTCAGAATGATCAACCAGGGGAGGCAACTGAGTCAGATACTGTGAAAGGTGTGAACTACCGTAAACTTCAAGCAAAGAAACTACACCGGGACAAGAAGACCAAAGTATAGAAAGGTCACAGTTCCAGAGACCAATCAAATTCGAAATTGCTCGTGTAATCGGGTTTAACTCTTATCTTGTGAAAATTTCTTATGCTTATATACCTTGTTACTCATAAAATTTCTTTGTTACAGGCTGAGTTAGAAACACAGAAACAAGAGGAAGCTGAAAAGCTTACCTCAGAAACTGAGAAGGAGGTTTCCTCAACCTCGCCTCTTAAGACATCTGAGCCTGTGCCACAGGTAATAATTGATTCTTAAGATAACACTTCTTTAGTTATATGCTTACGTGCTTAACCATTAAGTAAATGTTTCTAACAGGCTCCAACTGAGATGGAAGAAGATAAGGCAGAAATGCCAGAGACAAACCCAGAGACCAACAAGGTTTCTGAAGAACACATCACTGAGCCTTCTAGCATGAAGGTATATGACAAATCAAGTGATAAGTATTCTTCATCTAGGGTTATCTTATATCTCTTCTAAAAATATTCAATGCTTTCTACTTACAGGATCAATCAGAAGTAGAAATGCACGGGGACAAAGTTGCGACATCCCCTGCATCAATGGAAATTGATGAAGCCCCCAAGGCAACATCACTTGAAAGAACACCAGAAACTGAAAAAGTTTCTGAGAAAAATGACTCTGAGCTTCCTGTTGAGGAAGTAAGTAGCACAAATTAGAATTCATTAAAGGCATCTTTATGCACAAATTCTTTCAAACAATTTCCTAAGTATTGTATTATTTTTGATTCTCAGGTTCAAGAAAGAAAGGTTGATGAGGACCAGACTTCCATGTCTCCACCTCACAACAAGATATCTGAGACACCCATTGTCTCAGTGGTTCAAGTATTTGAGCCTGATGTTCATACTCAGGTAACTCAGAAACCGACGAGCAGGTTCCCATTGATGAGACAAGGGACCTACTTCCCTTCTTCAAAGCTCACACCCTGCCAAAGCATATTCAATGCTTCAAGAAATGGCAGAGGTTAAGGTGCTCTGATCTCTCTGAAATATTGAGAATCACAGATCAACCAAACCGACGAGCACAAGCTCTTGACTTGGAGACTTATATCCATGCAATGTTCCCTACCGAACAGTACACAGTTGCGACTTTATTGCATAAGGATTTCTCCAAAGAAGTGGCGCATAGTTTGATACATGCCTTCAATGTGCAGATGGTCGACAAGATTACAGATGGCATTCAAGCCGCCCCGCCTCAGCATCGCAATTTATACCTTCAACAAGAAGAAGTTATCAAGGGCGTAAGATCACTATCCCGGAAGTGATCAATCTTGTATCTGAAGATGATGAGGAGGAAGAGATGAATGAAAATTACTTCGATGAACCTCCCACTGACCATCACCAAAAGGATGATAATGACAAAAAGGATGATGATGATGCCCCTGCACCAGGGACCGGAGGAATTTCACAGAGAAACATTGCCTCAGCTGCTGAAAAGCAAACTGAGAAGACTTCACAGAAATCTCCATCACCTCAGAAATCTACTCATCCATCTTCCCAACACGCAGTTACTACTGAACAAGTAGTTGAGCTTTCTGAAGAAACCAATCAGAAATTATTAAACACTCAAACCAGAAGTGCTCAACTCAGACAACTGTTGGAAGAAGAACAACAGCTCCATCTTCAACTGGAAGATCAAATAGCTAAATCCAGAGACAAACTTGATCTACTACAAGATCAATATCTGCAAGAGATGATTGCTTACTCTGAGGTTAAAGAGCTACAGGATGCTGTAAATGCTATTACCAAGGAACTTGATACTGAAGAAGTATCTGAAGACAAGCATGATGCTAAGGCTGCATCATCCTCAAAAGAAGTACCATCCTCCTCACAGAAAGGAAAGAAAACAATCTCTGAGATGGTTGCTGGACTTGATACAATCGATGAAAATGTCCAAGAGGATGAAGATCACTGGGATGACTACTCAGATGATGAAGAAGACAAGACTTTGGCAGAACAACGCAATGAACATTTAGCGGTTTCTCACTTGAAAAGGAAGTTGATTGCTCCTGCAATATTCAACAAACTGCCAAACGTCCACTCCAATGAATACATGAACAGATACCAAGTACTGTCTCATCTCAGAAAGGAGTTGTCTTCACAGAAACAAGGAAGTAATTGCCTCCGTCCCCTCTGAAATGAAAAAGTTCATCGAAATGACTCAGAGAACAACTAGCATAATCATTGCTCAGAAAGATCTGGGAATGACAAGGGACGATGATGCGTCTTTAGCTGAAAAAGCTTTTCAAGAGGCAAGTTACACTGCTGGAAAAGCAGATGCTATCCTAGGCCCTTTGGCAGAGCTCACTGATAAGGACAAAGGACTTATCAAACAAAATCAGGAGCTCAAAGTCAACTTCGGTTGGTCAACGCCTACAATTAATTGTAAGGGCATTTTGACTCTCTCGATTCTTTTATGAGACCGAGTCACCCAACAATGACTAAGGGGAAAGAGTATACAACCGACCTCAAAGTCGGGGTAATGGGAAGAAGGAGAAGAAAATAAGAAGAAATGAGTCAAAGTGCTCAGAGAGAGGAAGAAGAAACATGAAAACTTCCCACCACCACTCGTAATCAATGAACCTCCTCAAGCCAAGTCTTTGCAAATAGTAGCTACTTCCCGTAAACCCATCAAGGAACCAAATGATAACAAGGGCCATGGTACGTAAATTCCAAGGAGTACCAAGGCTCCAAGGAGAAGACAGTTAAAGGGATTAATGAATCTTCAAGAAGAAGAAGAAGAAGGTCAAGTCAAGTCCCCGGCAATGAAGAAGGTCAGAAACTCTCACAAGATTAAATCTTGATGATGATGAGGAAATCGATGAAGATGAAGCTCCTCTTCACAAGAAAAGGAAAATTGAAAGCCTAATCGAGCCCATAGTCGCAAAGCCCTAGCAGCTAAAACACCCTCCGAAATACCAAGTCTATCCAGGTGGTTCTTCAAGCAACAACCCCAAAGAGAATTCAAGACAGAAGAACAGATCGAGTCGAGCAAAGACAAAGTCAACTTCCACTCGTGCGTAAGAAGCCAAAATAGAGTATGTGAAGTATGACAATGATTCCTCCGCTAATGTGTTCATCAATCGTAAAATGGCTATCGGATTCGAACTTAAGCATCTACCGGTAAATTCAAGATTTCCGTAACCAATCCATAAACAACTTATGGCATGGAGAAAAGATAAGCCAACCTTGATCAACACCAATCACATTAAAGCCCGTCGATTTTGAAGTTGTCAAGAGAATTGAAGCCATGAGAAAGGACCTCTCGATGAATGTCCATATGGTAAGCCGATGATGTGCATGTACTCAATATCACAGAACAGCACAAGAGCAAGACTACTGTGGAACCCCATGAGTCGCTCTATCTAATCAAGATCAATACAAGGGTGACATCGATATCAAGATTATCTACTTAATATTTCAAGCTCTCGACATCGTAATAGAGCATGCCCGGAAGTGGGGAAAGTATCTGGGTCAAGCATTTTGTCAAGAAAATCCTATTAAAACCTACAAAGAGGTCCGTGGATTTGCTGAGACACGTAGATGCTCGCCGTAACTCTTCTCTATGACTATTCGATGACATCAAAAGGTTCGAGATAGGAAATTTGCAGACTTATCCATAGAACTACCGCTGAAGACTCAAGAGTCAAGACTTGAAGACTAGTTCTTTAGATGTTTACTTGGAGCTTGGTTACTACTGTTGTCCTAATTTACTATGTATTTTGTTTGTTGTATTTTTGCTGACTAAGCTTAACTGTTTTATGTATTGAAGTTATCTGTAACCTTCCTTTGTAACTTATCTGATGAACTTACTCTCAGATAGTATTCTATAAAAGATAACTTGTCAGCAAAGATCACACCTTGTGATTTGGTTGATGTTTACTTTCTGCATTTAATTGAATGAATTGAAAATCTTAAGAAAAAGATTAAGTGGTGGATTGTTCACTCATCCAGATTTGTAATAGGTCAGATAGTCATCGTTGACTGATCAAAAAGGGGGAAATTTGTTAGGAAATTTTGTTAGAAATATCTGTTTAGATTTTGATCAGCAACATGATGACTTATCTTAGTCTCGTAAAGGTGATTAGTACTCTCGTTCACTTGAACATTGTAAAAGAGGAAACCCACTAAGTATGATAGTCTAGCTAATCTTGTATAAGATGTTAGGTCTCAAAATGTAATTTTTATTTATGAAGAGAATATCAAGAAGAAGACATCCAAGCAGAACGAATTCAACGACATTGAAGACTTGAAGAAATCGCATAAGATTATCAACAGCTTCAGATACTCGCCAGATATCTTGAAGACACGAATAGTTTTAAAGAAACTGTGTCACAAGAGATATCTGAGATTTAGAAGGTCTATCTGAAAACAAGGAAAGTGTCCACAGATATCTATTCTCAGATACCTTGAGCTTTAACAACATTTCGAAAAGAAATATGTTTATTGCAAACAAAGTTGTTTCAATAAAAGTGATATCCAAGAATCAAGATAAGGACGTGCAAAGAATCAGATGATACTAGTCTCTGATACAAAGCATAGTTCCGTTGGCACTACAGGACGAAAAAGTATAGTACAATGCATTTAATGCACGGACAGAGATGTCTGAACAAAAGCAACGGCAGCTTCTGAAGAAGAAGACAAAACTCACATACAAGATCAGCATACGATATCAATAGTTTGAATTTGAGTCTAACGGATACTATTCAAACGGCACTCAAATTCATCTATAAATATCAACACTTAGACTGCTTGAGATGACACCTTAGATACGCTGAACATCTGAACACAGAACATATCTTACTCTCTCAAAGCAAACCACTTATCCTAAAGCTTACTGTTGCGACCTTAGCTTTTGATCTTAAGTAGCACTAAAGTTCTAAGTGTCCTGATCCTAAACAAGCACAATTTATCTCAGGAAAGAGTTGAATCAAAAGATCAAGTATCTGAGATTCATTCTCTTGAACACTTATCTAAGACTTGGGTCAGTATAAAAAGAACAAGATACAATACATTGAAAAGTGTATTAAGTATACTTGATTCACAGAGCTATCTGAATAACTGAATAAGTTATTAAAGAAGCTCATCTGACAACTCAAACCGAAACCAACACCAAAACCGGCGTGGAGTACAGGAAGTACTTAGTTTGGAAAATCAGGGAATAACTCCAAGGTTATCGGAGTATAGGAAGTACTTGATTTGGGAAACTAAGGAATAACTCCAAGGTTATTGACTATAGGAAGTACTTAGCTTGGGAATCTAGGGAACAACTCAAAAAGGTTTCTGAGTATAGGAAGTACTTGGCTGAGGAAGCTAGGGAATAACTCAAGGGGAACATTTGGTTGGGAACCATTTGTTACAAGGATTTCTTAGAATAGGATTATTGTAAGGTGAACTCAATTATCTGTTCTAGTGAATTCTAGGTCTTTGGAAGACCGAAGTGGATTAGTTGGAGGATTACGCCACCTCCAGATACCACTATACTTGCTGTGTTACTTACCTTTCTGTATTTACATTTCAGCAACACAAACACACACTTTAACTGTTTCTGCACTTATCTATCTTAAGTCTTCCGCGCTCTGATTCTAAGTATCAGATATCTGAGAAATAGTTTTTATCGACAAAAGTTTAAAAGACTATTCACCCCCCCTTTAGTCTTTTACGTTGCCGTTATCTGGACCAACAGTGATTAGTACTCTTGGTTCACTTGAACATTGTAAAGATTTAACCCACTAAGTATGATAGTTTAGTTAATCTTGTATAGATGTTAGGTCTCAAATGTAATTTTTATTTTATGAAGAGAAACAAGAAGAAGACATCCAAGGTAACAAGTTCAACGACATTGAAGATTTGAAGATCGCATAAGATTATCAAACAGCTTTACGTATACTCTCGCCTTTCTTGAAGACACGAATGGTTTTAAACAAACTGTGTCACAAGAGATATCTTAGAAACAAAAGGTCTATCTGAAAACAAGGAGAGTGTCCACAAATATCTACACTCAGATACCTTGAGCCTTAACCACATTTCTGAAAAAGAAATATATATTGCAAACAAAGTTGTTTCAATTTAAGTGGTATATGAAGTTGAAGATAAGAACGCATAAAACCTGTAGAAATCGATTGTTAAATCTTCGATATAAAGCATAGTTGTATAGTACAATGCATTTAATGCAGAGATGTCTCAAGAAGAAGACAAAGCTATAGTATATAGATATCAATAGTTTGAATTTGAACGGATACTATTCAAACGGTACTCAAATTCATCTATAAATATCAACACTTACTGCTGAGAACACACCTTAGAACCTCGTAATCTAACACCTTAGATTCTCGACACGATCATACTCTTCAAGCAAATTATCCTCAAGTTGTTACATCAAAGCTTTGATCTTGGTAGCACTAAAGTTCTATGTCTCGATCCTAAACAAGACTAATCGTGAAAGAGTTGAATTGAAGGATCAAGATTCATTCTCTGAACATTATCATAAGACTTGGGTCAGTAAAAAGGAACAAGTTACCATACATTGAAAAGTGTATTATGTATACTTGATTCAAAGAGCTATCTGATTAACTGAAAAGTTATTAAAGAAGCTCATTTGACAACTCAAACCAAAACCAACACCATCATCGCGTGAGTGTGAAGTACTTAGTTTGGAAAATCGTGAATAACTCCAAGGTTATCGAGTATAGAAGTACTTGATTTGGGAAACTAAGTAATAACTCCAAGTTATTGAGTATAGGAAGTACTTAGCTTGGGAAGTTAGGAATAACTCAAAAGGTTTCGAGTATAGGAAGTACTTGGAGGAAATGGGAACAACTCAGGGGGAACATTTGGTTGGGAACCATTTGTTTTAAGGTATCTTAGAATAGGTTTATTGTAACGTGACCTCAATTATCTGTTCTAGTGAATTCTAGGTCTCTGGAAGACCGAAGTGGATTAGTTGGAGGATTACGCCACCTCCAGATACCACTATACTTGCTGTGTTATTTACATTTATGTACTTACTTTTCAGCAACACACACACACACACACACTTTAACTGTTTCTGCACTTATCTATCTTTAAGTCTTCCGCGCTCTGAATCTAAGTATCAGATATCTTCACAGATATCTGAGAAATTGTGTTTATCGACAAATGTTTTAAAAGACTATTCACCCCCCCCCCCCTAGTCTTTTACTTTGCCGTTATCTGGACCAACACAAAATTATATTATAAAAATAAATTAAGTATATTTACTAATATAACTTTGCTTTATACTTTTTGCGTGTAATTTGCAAGTAATTTACGGTCAAAGATCGAAAGAAAAGTTTCCTTAGGAATCTTGTATGAGACTTGAGGGAGTATTTTATATCGGCTCATCTACTCATACCATACTAATTAATTAGTAACCGATACATGTTCTTAAATTAAGATTATATCCCTCAGAACCGAACAAAAATAAAATAAAAAAGTGTTAACGCAATTAACAGGGTTGGTCAACCAACCCTCGGGGTGGTATGTGGTTCCTGTTGGTCCAGATAACGGCAAAGTAAAAGACTAGAGGGAGGGGGTGAATAGTCTTTTAAAACTTTTGTCGATAAACACGGTTTCACAGATATTTGTGAAGAATTCTGATACTTATTTCGGAGCGCGGAAGACTTTTCTGTGATAAGTGCACGTGCTCAGCAAGATAGGTGTAAATACTTTGCAAGGTAAATTAAGCAAGTAATAAGATGCAGAAAGTAAATAACACAAGTCTTTTTATTGTGGTATCTGAAGGTGGCGTAATCCTTCAACTAATCCATTTCGGCCTTTCTCAGACCTAGAATCTACTAAGATAGATAAATGAGGTAACCTTACAAGTATCTTCTCTTGATTCCTAAATACACTAGGTTCCCAACCAAGTATTCCCTGTTATTCCCTGGCATGTACCAAGTACTTCCTGTACTTAGAAACCTTTTGAGCTATTCCTTAGTTTCCCAAACTAAGTACTTCCTATGCTCAGTAACCTTGGAGTTATTCCTTAGTTTCCCAAACTAAGTACTTCCTGTACTCCATGCCGATTAAGGTGTTGATTTAAGATAGTTTGTCAGGTGAGCTTCTTTAATAACTTGTTCAGTTATGCAGATAGCTCTATGAATTAAGTATACTTAATACACTTTGCGATGTATGGTATCTTGTTCTTTACTGACCCAAGTCTATGATAAGTGTTCAAGAGAATGAATCTCAGATATGAAATCTTAGTTCAACTCTTTCACAAATAACAATGCTTGTTAAGGATCAGGACACTTAGAACTTTTGTGCTACTTAGAATCAAGAGCTTTGGTCGCAATAGAAAGCTTGAAGGTAAGTAGTGTGCTTGATAGAACTTTTGAGAGTAATCAATGTAAGTTCAGTGTTCTATGTTCTGTGTGTTATAAGGTGTGTTCTCAAGCAGTCTAAGTGTTGATATTTATATATGAATTTGAGTGCCGTTTGAATAGTATCCGTTAGGCTTAAATCAAATTCAAACTATTGATATCTGAGTATAGTGCATTGTACTATACTTTTCAAGAGATTATCACAACTCCAAATATCACTTGTTGAAACAACTTGTTATAATATATTTCTTTCGTTAAACAAACATAGTTTATGTCCAAGGTATCCGCGAGATATCTAAGGGGCACTTTCCTCGCCTCGTAAACCTTTATTTCCCGTATATCTTTGCAACACCGCTGCTTATTTAAAATGCTTCAGGTCTTTAAGATATATGGTCATAGGTATTTGGAAACCTTTGTCTTCAGCAATCTTGTGCAGTGTTCAAATCTTCAAATCCTTTGAACTTTTCATGCTGGATGCCTTCTTCTTGGTCTTCTTTTTAGAAAATAAAAATTACATTCAGAGACCTAACATCCTATACAAGATTGGCTAGACTATCATACTTAGTGAGCTTCCTCTTTTACAGTGTTCAAGTGAACCAAGAGTACTAACCACCTTTCTGAGCTAAGATAAGTCATTAGATTGCTGATCAAAATCTAAACCGATATTCCTAATAAATTTCCCCCATTTTGATCAGTCAACGATGACTATTTGACCTATTACAAATCTGGATGGGAAACAATCCACCACTTAATCATTTCTTAAGATCTTTCAATTCATATAATTAAGTGTAGAAAGTAAACATCAACCAAATCACAAGATGTGATCTTTTCTGACAAGTTATCTTTTTATAGATTGATATCTGAGAGTAGGTTCATCAGATATGTTACAATGAAAGTTCAGATAATTTTTTCAAGATAAAACAACAATAAGGTACAGTCAGCAAGATACAAGAGATTACATAGTAAATTAGGACAACAGGAGTAACCAAACTCCAAGTAAACATCCTAATAAACTATTCTTTAAGTCTTCAAATCTTCAGCAGCTCCAAGGATCAATTTGCATACTCCCTATCTCCAAGTCTTTTGATATCATCTGAGTAGTCATAGAGTAAGGTTCTGACCAACATCTCAGTGTCTCTGGCATAACCACATACTTCTTTGTATGATTTGGTGGGATTTTTCTTGGCAAAGTGTTTGACCCATAAATACTTTCTCCATTTCCAGGCATGCTCAATTCTGATATCTGATAGTTTGAAGTAATCATATATGATCCTCAGATATCTGATGTCACCCTTGTATTGATCTTCAGTCATGTAGAATGACTCAAAGGGTTCCACATCAAGTCTTGACCTTGTGCCTGTTCCAGTAAGGTTTGGGACTTTATGCACATCAGCAGGTTTTCCATAAGGACATTCATCATTAAGGTCCTTCCTCATGGCTTCAACTCTCTTGACAACTTCAAAATCCAACCAAGCTTTGACATGATTGGTGTTGATCAAGATTGGCTTGTCTTTTCTCCATGCCATAAGTTGTTGATGGATGGGTATTGGGAATCCTTTTTCATTTACAAGCAAGTGTTTGAGTTCCAAAGATCCAAAGATCCATTCCTCCGATGAATACACCTCTAGGAGGAGGAGTTGTTGTCGCCTCACATACTCAATTCCGCTTTCTTCCGCCCGAGTGGAAGTTGACCTTTTCTTTCACTCTCAATCTATTCCTCCTTTGCCTTGAGTTTTCCCTTGGATTACTTGACGAACCACCCTGGATTGACTTGGTATTTCCAGAGGGTGTTTTAGCTGCCAAAGGCTTTGCAGCTATGGGCTCATTTAGGCTATCAATTTTTCTTTTTCTGTGAAGAGGAGCTTCATCTTCATCAGTCTCTTCTTCATCATCATCAAGATTAATTCTTGTGAGAGTTTTGTAGCCTTCTTCATTGCCCAGGGATTTGATTTGGCCTTCTTCTTCTTCTTCTTCTTCTTCTTCAGAAGAAGAAGAAGAAGAAGAAGACTCATCAATCCCTCTCACTTGTCTTCTCCTTGGAGCCTTGGAACTCCTTGGAGGTTTCTATGCCATGGCCCTTGTTACCATTGAAGTTCCTTCAGTTGGTTTCTGGGAAGTAGTTATTATTTGCAAAGCAGCTTGACTTGAGGAGTGCTCATTGATTCTGAGTGGTGACTGGGAAGTTTTCTTGTTTCTTCTTCCTCTCTGAGCAGCACCAGCTGCAGATTTCTTCTTATATCCTTCTCCTTCTTCCCATTCCTCCTGACTTTGAGGTCCAGATTTGTACAATCCTTCCCCCTTAGTCATTGTTGGCTGACTAAGCCTCATAAAGGATTCTGAGAGAGACTCAAAATGTCCTTGTAAGCAGTTATAGGTAGTGACCAACTTCTGAAGTTCAGCTTTGAGCTCCTGATTTTGTTTGATAAGTCCATTTTCCTTATCAGTGAGCTCTGGCAATGGGCCTTGATAGGCATCTCTGCTTCCAAAGAAGATAGCTAGCTTCTTCAAAAGCTTTGCAGCCAAGTTTTGGTCATCATCCCTAACCATGCCTAGGTCTTTCGAGCAATGACCGCATCGTTGTCCTCTGAGTGATGAGGTCAGTGAATGTCTTCATTTCTGCAGGGACTGATGCAATGGCAGCTTTATCTTGAGAAAATAATTCCTTTTTCAATTTGGACAGTACTTGATATCTGTTCAAGTATTCATTGGAGTTGACATTTGGCAGCTTGTTGAATATCTCAGGGGCAATTAGCTTCCTTTTTAGATGAGAAACCGTTAAGTGTTCATTGCATGTTCTCGCCAATTTCTTCTCTTCTTCATCATCCGAGTCATCACGCCAAAGGATCTTCATCCTCTCGACGCTTTTCAAGATTTTCTAGTCCAAAGAACCATCTCGTAGATGGGCTTCTTTCCTTTCAGAGAGAAGGATGGTATATCTTTGATGGTGATGCGCCTTTAGCATCATGCTTTTCTTCGATACTTCTTCAAGATTCAGCTCCTTAGCAATGGCATTTACAAAGATCCCGGAGCTCTTCGACTTCAAGGTAAGCTACCATTTCTTGTAAGTATTGATCTTGAAGCTGATTAAGGTTATCTCTGGATTTAGCTAGCTCTTCTTCCAGTTGAAGATGGAGCTGTTGTTCTTCTTCCAACAATTGTGTGAGTTGAGCAGCTCTGGCTTGTGTATCTGATATTTTCTGAGTGGTGTTCTCCGAGTGCTCAACTACTTGTTCAGTAGAGTCCTTATGTTGGGGAGATGGATGGGTAGATTTCTGAGGAGATGGAGGAGGGATTGTCAGGATGTCCTCTCGCAGTGCTTTTCAGAATTGAGGTATTATTTCCTTGTGGAATCCTCATGTCCCCAAAGTGCAGGGGCATCATCATCATCTTTCTTATCCTCATCCTTGTGATGGTCAAAAGGAGGATCTTCATAATTGTTATCATCAGTCTCCTTCTCTTCGTCATCTTCAGAGACCAGATTGATCACTTCTGGAATAGTGATCATTTGCCCATTTACCTCCTCTTGTTCGTGAGTGTGTATTGTAAGGTCCGGGGCAAAGTAGGCTTGAATGCCATCTCATTCGGTCCACCATCTGCCTTCTCAAAAGCTTCTATGAGCTTGTGCAGCTTTCTTTGATAAAGTCCTTATGCATCGAGTAGCAAAGGAGTACCGCCTGGGAATATAGCATGGACATAATTCTCCAAGTCAAAAGCTCGACTCTTCCCAATTGGTGATCACCACTTTTGTTAATTTAGTTAGATCCGAGCTTCTAAGTTTTTGCCACTTTCAAAACACTTGAGATGTTTCTTTAGTGTGTGGTTCTCAAGAATGTGAGTAGATCTTCCGCTGAGAATGCAAGCCTTTTGCACACTTTGTTCGTTTGAGCCTGAAAGAAAGAGTTTTGAGTTAGATTAAGAACTTGTGTAGATATTTGAGTATTTGTAGTTAGGTTTCGAGTTACCAATGATTACATCAGCTCGTAGACTTGTACCATCGAGGTGGGGGTTCCTCGATATCTTGTTGTGAGGTGGGGACTTGGTAGTCTAGTCCTCATCAACCTTTCTTTCGCTTGAACTCGAGATCGTAAACATAACACTTAGGAAATTTTATCAAGAAAATTTTATCGACAAGTCGATATCCGAGAGGTCAATTACCTCCGCTGGAGGCTCAGATTGCCTCTCGAGACTTGTGCAATCTCCGAATCTTTTCTTGTGATGAAGGCCTTGATGCCTCATCAATTTCCATATGTTGTGAGGATTGAGTGGGCAACCTCAACAACTTCTACTTCTTTTGAACTCATAGTAGAATGTTTTAGTTTGAGAAAATGATCGAGATTTGTTCATTGAAGAATATAGATATCTGAATGAAATACCTTCTCTCGTAGGTTCAGATATTTCGCTCTTCGTAGACCTTGAAGTCTCGATTCTCTCAAGAGACTTTTCGCCTCTTCATTTTTCTTCTCGCTTGAGCCTATTAGAAACAAACACTTATCGTCAAGTGTATAAAGCACATATCCGAGTTATATCTTTAAGAAACCATTTTCTACTTGTAAGATGTGCCCTGCTCCATAAGTGGTGAAGCTATGGAAGCCTCCTTCTCGATGTCGAGGTAAACTTTGCGCCTTCCTCTTGTTGTTGTGTTTCTAAGTCACCAGAATAAAGAAATTATAATAAGTAACAAGATTTAGGCATAAGTTATCACAAGAAGAGTTAAACCATTCACCACCGAGCTTTGTCAGTCGACCGTCTCTGGAACTTGTGAAGTTTCCATGCATTGGTCTTGGACCACTTTTTTGTTGGAAGTTTCAGGTACTTCAGACCTTTCCTGAGTATGCAACTCAGTTGCCTCCCCTGATTGATCATTTTGAGTAGATGCCTCAGTTTGATCCCTCATATTGAGTTGGGAAACCTGTTCTTTTACCGGATTTTCTTCAGCAATGAAAGATGCTGGTATCTGTAACTCAAGTACCATTTCAGCAGTATCCACATCCGCTATTGTGGTTGTTGTGCTTGAGATGATCGCTGAGTGTCGAGGCAATGGCAGATCCTCCAACACTAAGCTATCACTCATCGTAGCATCTTCAATATGCTTCAGCTTTCTTGCTCGACGGTAATTTGTCCAAAGGACTTGGACAAAGTTGCTTCTTCAGCAACCTTTGAAACAGGTGCTTGTTCAGCAACCTGTGGTGCAGGTTCTTCTTCAGATACCTCTACACTAGTTACTTTTTCAGTAACCTTAGCCCTTTTTTATTTCTCTAGGACTTGAGAGATGACTAAATCATCATCTTCATTGTCAGAGCTCTCATCAGCATTAGGAACTGATTGGTCCATAATCCTCGGTTTCGCAGATAGGCTTGCATCTATCACTACATCCTTTAGCAGTATTGATAAGTTCATCAGCAAGGCTTTTGACAGTAGTTTTGGCATTTCTGAAAGCACTTTCTCTTGATGAGTCTATTTGTTCAGTAGTCGATACTTTTTGCGCAAAGATTGATGAGTTCATCAAGAGGGTCGCAGTATCTGGGAATCGATACCCTCAATGAGTGTGTCATCTGATTTACCAACAGTCTTCTTTCGAGAAGTTCTGGGCTTATTGGTCGCAACCTTTCCCTTAGATACCTCTTCAGTCTTTCGCTTCTTGGAACCTTTCTAAGATCCAGTAACCTTTTTCATCAAGTTCTATACTCATATTTGTAGAGTAGGTTACTGTTGGCTATGTCAGCCTTCTCTCTGAGCTCAATGCCAAGCTTCTCTAGCAAGTAGCATATCTTTAGACCATAACTTACTTTGGCCTTTGGCTCAAGAAGTCCTTAGCGATTTTAGGCTCAAGCCTCAATCTTCTTCACAAACTTCATAAATGCGTACTTGCCCCAATTGAAAGGGTTTTCCAGCCTTTTGTGTTGTTGTTGCAACAAGAACTTCATCATCCAGCGTTCTTGGCTTATTTGGTCAGCACCTCCTTGTAGACCATCAAAGCATCTGTGAAGAATGCATCCCAACACATCCCAGTGAACCAACAGATGTCTGGTTCTGATGTCAGCAAGCTTGAAATCAGTGGGTGTATCTTGTTTGTCAGTGTCACACACACCACTGTACAGCTGTTTTACACCTTCAAGGAGATATTCATCCTTGGTGTCTATTTCAAAATCCTTTCCAAGATTTTGAAGATCAAACAACTTACAGAAATTTGTTATGTCCAAAAGGATTTCCTTTCCTTGGACCTTAGTTTTGATAGAAACTATTGCAGTGCCTTCAGAAACATAGGATATAATCCTGGAGTTATTGTAGAATTCTAACACATCCAGTGAAGAAATTCCACTTGGAAAAGCTGATAGAAAACCCTTGATTTGTGCCTTTTCGAGCATGTCAAGAATCAGTTTCCTATAGGCTTGCTTTTCAACAGCAGCCGTGAGGTATTCCTCAATCATAGCACCACCCCAAATCATTTTGTGGTTTGAAGTCCAATGATCGGGATTAAAGTCTCCTACCAATCGATTGTTCACTATAACCAACTCTGGTGCTTGCTTTTCAAAAGTACCAGTGGTATAAGATTGGGATTTCTGGGTGGACGAACGTTTAGGAGCCATCTCTTTATATAGTGCAAGTGTTTGAAAGTTTGAAAGAGATTTGGGTGAGAGATTAGTGATTCTTTGCAGAAAAACTAACAGAGATTTGCAGAGGTTGAAGAATGGTTTTTGCTATTCTTGTGCAAGTCTGAGTGTTGGATTAGGCGAAAGTGATTTCTTTTGCCAAAATCCTATATATATAGCAATTTTAATTCAAACAAACATATACATACAAATTGGTTTTGTATATACGTATCTGTGAATTGCAGTAAGGCGTGGGTAAAATTTTGTTCGGCATTAAATGCATAGTGGGCCACGTCTGAATTTCAACAGTCCACTATTTACAGAGAATTTATCTCCACCGTTAAGATCAATTCCCCATTTCATCAAGGGTCACCATTGCTTTTTCAGCAATGATCACAATCAACAATTGTAATTGTGCCCATTTAATGAAGTTTGGCTATTAGCTATCTGAATCACGTTTCAGTGTGAATGAGAGTACTGTTTGTATCTGAGTCTATCTTATACTTGATGTCTTTTCACAGTTTTACACAAAGATAGAAATAATACAAATTTCAAGGTAGTAGTTGATTGTACACAGTTGTACTCTCTTTGTGTTCCCTCATCGAAAGTGATCTAGATATCCGAAAATTCGCCTCGTAAATCTTCAAATAGCTATTTTACCCTTTATTTTGGTTTCGGATACCTGCTCCAGATTCCTCTTTCGATCCCTGCTCCATTCCTCTTCTCCGGATACCCGCTCCATTCCTCGCTTTTCTCTCCTTTGATATCTTCTTCAGATATCTGAACTTTTTCAGTTCTTTGGTAGCTCCATTAGTCCAAGACTATGTCTTAAGGCTGAGAATCTACTTTCTTGTAATGGCTTATTGAAGATATCTGCAAGTTGGTCTTCAGTGCCAATCTTGAGTATCTCTATATTGCCTTTTTCAACATGGTCTTTGATGAAGTGGTGTCTAACATCAATGTGCTTTGTCCTTGCATGAAACTTAGGATTCTGAGTTATGGCAATACACTTGTGCTGTCACATAAAATGGGATTTTTCTCTTCATTGAGTCCATAAGTCTCTGAGTTGTTGTTGTATCCACAATATCTGTGAAGCACAACACCCAGCAGCAATATATTCAGACTCATTCATTATTTTCTGAAAACCCACTTGGTTCCAAATACAGATATTCCGTCAACAAATGGAACTAGTTTCCAGACTTTGTTTCTCTCAAATTGATCCAACTCTTCTTGCATTGCAGAGATCCAATCTTGATCCTTTAATGCTTCTTCTATAGTTTTTGGTTCAATATTTGAGATGAAACATCCATAGAGACAATTTGAATTTTCAGCGATTGCTCTTCTAGTTCTAACTCCTTGGTCTAACGGACCGATCACATCCTTTGCAGGATGATTTCTTATCCATTTCATAATGGGCTTTGAACTAGTAGGATCAATATCATTTTGATTTGAATGTGAATCAATATGATCTTGATGAGATACTTGTACAGTATCTGAGATATCTGATACATGTGAAATTCCATGGATATCTGACACTCTTTCAGTGTTAGGGATATCTGGATCTTGCATTGCAATCTCATTTTCGCATGTACTCTACATGATGAAGGTTCTCAGTAACTAGTTCCATTTCTGGAATTCTCATAGGAAATTCTTCATCATGTCTTAGAGTCATCTGGTTGTTACTAAGCAATGGTTTCTTTTCAACGTCAGATTCATCCCCTAATTGAACAATAGAATTGTTTCCTTTTGAGGATCCTTTTTTAGAATCTTTAATCATCAATTCTTTGAACCTATATGAGAGATCATCATTCAAGAGTATTTTCTTGTTTCCTTCATAGAATACTACACGAACAGATTCCTCAATCTTTTGCGTTCTTTTGGTGTAGATTCTATAGGCTTTGTTGTTCAGAGAGTAACGAAGAAATACTCCTTCATCTGCCTTTGGTTGAAACGTTCTCAAGTATTCTTTTCCATTGTTAAGAACAAAACATCTGCAACCAAACACCCTTAGATGTTTGATACTAGGGGGTCTACCAATGAAAAGCTCGTAAGGAGTTTTGTCATGGTGTTTGTTAATCAAACATCTATTTTGAGTGTAGCAGTGTTTACGCTTCAACCCAATAGATTTCACTTATTTCAAAGGTCGCCGAGCATTGTTCTTGCCGCTTCTTTTAGGTCCTATTCTTCCTTTCAACAACACCATTTTGTTGTGGTGTTCTTACTAAGATAGTTGATGTCAGATACCTTTGGGTACAAAATTCTTTTTATGTAATCGTTCACAAACTCAAGACCATGGTTCCGCTCGACATGATACCTTGTCATTTTTCATGACTTCAAGCTTATTCAGCAAGTTGGGTATCTCAATCCATGCATCAGATTTGTGTTTGAGAAAGACAACCCAAGACAACCCAAGTGAATCTTGAGTAATCATCAACAACAACTTCATACTTCTTTCCTGCATAACTAGTTACAGAGGATTCAAAAATATCCATATGTAACATTTGCAGTGGCCTTTAACTAGAATGTCTAGTTTTAGACTTGAAAGATGTTTTGGATTGTTTTCCCATTTTCTATATGCCATTTTGGGTAAACCAACCACCAACTCTTTCTTGGCTAGCTTGTTCAGAGTTTTGAAATTCAAGTGACTCATTCTTTTATGCCATAGACAATTTTCTTCAGTGTGGCCAGATTGACTCACCATGAGACATTCTTCAGTTGTGGCGGATGCCCAATCAGCAGCAAAAAGATTTCCTTTACGCCTTGCGACCAAGACTGTCTGCTTTGACTCATTGTCAATCACTTTGCATAGTTTTCACTTGATCTTGACAGTGTAACCTTTGTCTACTAGTTGACTCATGCTTAGGAGATTATATTTCAATCCCTTTACATGTAGTACTTCAGAGATTGTAAGGCCTCCAAACTTCAGATTGCCAAATCCTATGGCTGGATTTTCATCTCCTCCAGCAAACCTGATAATTGGTCCATCAATGCACTTTTTGTTGTCAATCAGATTTGCTTTGTCTCCTGTCATGTGCTTCCCACATCCACTATCAAAATGCCACTTTGGATTAGTCTTTAGAGTGTTCTGCACAAAACAAGAAACAGGAGGTTAGGTTCTCATACCAACAATGGAACCATCTGGACTAAAGAATCTTCCAGTAGGAATCCATTTTTGAATGAATTTCTTGGGAACATTCTTTTGTCTAGCAGGAACATAAGGAGGAATTCTAGTTAAATGATTAGTATCATTGTTATTAAGAACTATTTTCTTCCTTGGTGTGTTCCTTGGTGATTCATTTGGTGCTTTCAGATACCTGTCAGGTTTCTGAGTCTGCTTCTCAGAAAACTTAACTTTCCTAGCCAGATTTCTTCTAGCCCTGGCATTCAAATTTTCAGTGGCTTGATTCATCTTCCACTTCTGATAATTGCTGTGAGAAATTCTAGCCTTTAACCATCATTCTTGCTCTTGTTACTACTCACGAGCAAGTTGTTTCCCGATAGCTTTATAGCCAATACCATTTCGAGCACCTGGTGCTGTCTGAGATCTTTCCTCAGCAGCTTTGCTAGTCTCTGGGTAGTCTATTTTCTTTCCAGAAAATGTGACATAGGAGAATTTGTCAGCTTCTGCAATTTTTCCTTTCTGAGAGACATAACACTGTGGGTGATTGCACTTTTCAGTGTTGTGTTTCTTTTCAGAAACATTCCTAACAATTTTCCTTGGGACTTGTTTTTTCCCACAAAAGTTTGGTCGCAACTGCCTTTCCTTTGTCAACAACCTTAGCTTTCTGACCGATACTGAAGGTTGTTTGGGAATCACCTTGCTGAGCACTGACAAATGTTCGTCTTTCATTACTCTTATTCAGAGTGGTAGAACTGTCTGTGTGTGTGTCCAGCCCAAGTCCTCTCTGTTGAACTTCAGTAAGAGTGTCACTAGCTTTGGCATAAGATTGAAAATATAGTTCTTTCTTTTTGAGCTCTTCATTCTCAGAAAGAAGATCTTCATATTTCTTTTGAAGTTTGGCCAATGCTTCTTTATGATTTTTCAGCTCGTATATTCCGAGCCTTGAGAAATGCATTTTCAGCATCCTTTTTCTCAGATATCTTGAGTATTTGTGAATTTTCCTTTACAAGAGAATTCTTTTCTTCTTCAAGGATCTCTGCTCTAGCTCGGATCATCAAAAATTCTCTTTCGTAGAGATAAAGTTCTCTTCTGAGATGTTCCAGATCTTTAATTCCTTCCTCATCATTTTCATAAGTATAACAGGAAGTATGTGTTACCTCATCAGCCATTAGACAAGGTTCAATGTTGGAGATTCTGGAAAGATTTCTTCATCCATTCCACACACTTCTTTATTCTTTTGACCAAAGTCAATCAATTCATGAGAAACACCGCACATTTCTGGAGAAGGCAGTGTGGAATCATCTGAATCTTCATCCTCAGAATCAGACTCAATATCTAGAGCATCCAGTTGAAGTTGAATCTTTTTCCTTTCAAAGGAGCATAGCTTCGACTTCTCTTGAAGATTCTTCTATCTTTCTTGTCACCGCCTTAGTTTGTTGAAGGCGGGACAATCCTTCTTAAAATGACCAGGTTTCTGACAATAGAAACATATATTATTTTCTATTTCTGCTTCCTCAGTGCTTGATGCTTTCTGGCCCAGCTTGTTCAGCGAGCTTTGCATATATTTGTACTGGTGATAGTTTGAGACTAGATGCTTTTTCAGCTTCTCTTTGGCTTTTCTTCTCTCAATCTCTCGAATGACATATTTTCTCATTTGCTTTAAAGCAAGAGCATCCTCAATCACCTCCTTGCTTTCTTTCTTTTCAGAAGTTCCTTGAGCAACTAGAGCAACATTCTGCAACTTTTCAGTTGTTTGTTCTCTTTGAGTTGTCTCATAGTCAACAGTGGCAAGGTGAGAGAAAAGTTCCACTTGAGTGATATCCGCATTCCTCGGTTAAAGTAGAAAACTTTGTGTGCTCCCGCTATGATTTAGACTTCTCACAATAGTCTTAATCTTTTCTGACTGGGTATATCTATTACTTTCACCAAGTGCAGCCATGTCACTCATAAGTGTTGTAAATCGGAAATCTAGTTCTTCAAGAGTCTCTATGGGACCTTGTTTAAAGTTTTAGAATTTGAGCTTCAAAACATCGAACTTATTTTCCTTCGTTTTCTCAGTGCCGGTACAAATTTGTTCAATCAGTTGCCAGGCCATTTTCGCCGTTTTTGCACCCCAGCTTTAATCGTATGTGCTCGAGTATAACGATGATGATATTACGGCTCGACCATCCAATGATTTCTCTGCATCTTCCGATGTCTAGAGCTCTCTGGGCTTTGGTTCGTAAATAACTTGACTGGCAGGTCTTCCACTGGTTGACACATCTGTCTGTGAAGACCCATCGCTTTGTTCTCTGTCTCTACCATTTGAAACCTCTATGACTTGATTGAGTTGTTGAATGACTATCGGGCCATTCTTTATCACGCCGATCATTTCACATCGATGGCTTCTAGTGGAGCATCATGTTGTTCTTCCATTTCGTAATTCCGCTTGAGAATTGGGCCACTTAAAGACATCCCGCCGCAAACACACTAAACAAACTAATCAAGTGTAGGTGAAAAGCGCTTAGTGGGCACTTATCGATCTAGGTTCAAGGTAAGGCTTGGGAACCTCCCGCCCGATCCACTTGTTGTACAGATAACGCAAAGTAAAAGACCTGGGGGTGAATAGTCTTTTAAAACATTTGTCGATAAACACGGTTTCTCAGATACCTGTGAAGATTTCTGATACTTAATTTCAGAGAGCGGAAGACTTTTCTGTGATAAGTGCACGTGCTCAGCAAGATAGGTGTAAATACTTTGTAAGGTAAATTAATCAAGAAATAACATGCAGAAAGTAAGTAACACAAGTCTTTTTATAGTGGTATCTGAAGGTGGCGTAATCCTTCAACTAATCCACTTCGGCCTTTCTCAGACCTAGAATCCACTAAGACAGATAAATGAGGTAACCTTACAAGTATCTTCTCTTGATTCCTAAATACACTAGGTTCCCAACCAAGTGTCCCCCCTGAGTTATTCCCCGGCTTTCACAGCCAAGTACTTCCTGTACTCAGAAACCTTATGAGCTATTCCTTAGTTTCCCAAACTAAGTACTTCCTATGCTCAGTAACCTTGGAGTTATTCCTTAGTTTCCCAAACTAAGTACTTCCTGTACTCCACGCCAATTAAGGTGTTGGTTTAAGATAGTTTGTCAGGTGAGCTTCTTTAATAACTTGTTCAGTTATGCAGATAGCTCTATGAATCAAGTATACTTAATACACTTTGCAATGTATGGTATCCTGTTCTTTACTGACCCAAGTCTATGATAAGTGTTCAAGAGAATGAATCTCAGATATGAAATCTTAGTTCAACTCTTTCACAAATAACAATGCTTGTTAAGGATCAGGACACTTAGAACTTTTGTGCTACTTAGAATCAAGAGCTTTGGTCGCAACAAAAAGCTTGAAGGTAAGTAGTGTGCTTGAGAGAGCTTGTGAGAGTAATCAATGTAAGTTCAGTGTTCTATTTTCTGTGTGTTCTAAGGTGTGTTCTCAAGCAGTCTAAGTGTTGATATTCATAGATGAATTTGAGTGCCGTTTGAATAGTATCCGTTAGGCTTAAATCAAATTCAAACTATTGATATCTGAGTATAGTACTGTAGTACGTTTGTCTTCTTCTTTAGAAGCTACCATTTTTGTTCAGACATCTCTGTCCGCGCATTTAATGCATTGTACTATATTTTTGTCCTATAGTGCCAACGGAACTATGCATGGTATCAGAGATCTTTATGCTATCAGATTTCTCTGATGCTGTGTACGTCCTTTTCAAGAGATTATCACAACTCCAGATATCACTTGTTGAAACAACTTGTTATAATATATTTCTTTTCAGAAACATAGTTTATGTCCAAGGTATCTAAGCGTAGATATCTGTGGGCACTTTCCTCGTCTCAGAAACCTTTTATTTCTCAGATATCTTTTTGCAACACTGTTTATTTAAAAATGCTTGTGTCTTTAAGATATCTGGTCATAGGTATCTGGAAACCTTTGTCTTCAAAGAATCTTGTGCGCCTTCAAATCTTCAAATCCTTTGAACTTTTCATGTCGGATGCCTTCTTCGGTCTTCTTTTAGAAAATAAAATTACATTCAGAGACCTAATATCCTATACAAGATTGGCTAGACTATCATACTTAGTGAGTTTCCTCTTTACAAAGGTTCAAGTGAACCAAGAGTACTAACCACCTTTCCGAGCTAAGATAAGTCATTAGGTTCGATCAAAATCTAAACCGATATTCCTAATCACAAA
This sequence comes from Plantago major, assembly GCA_026545765.1. NCBI lineage: Eukaryota > Viridiplantae > Streptophyta > Magnoliopsida > Lamiales > Plantaginaceae > Plantago > Plantago major. Next base: position 93,126 of record JAIFAC010000192.1, on the reverse strand, counting down.
ATCTTCGTATGGGTTTATGTTGTATTTTATTTTTTTTTTCCTTTTCCCTATTATGTCGAAGTGGTCAAAATCAATCCATGGTCAAAATAAATTAATTGTGTAAAAATGCTTTCAAGGAGTTCTCTTTTATATAGTAAAAGAAATGACGTAATTCTAGTGTAGTAAGATATAGTCCCATGTGCTCAATAGTGTCCCCGACTTTGTAAGAGTCGATCTTATATGCTCTTTTATTTTTGGGTAGTTATTGATTTAAAAGTTGATGTTTCAAACAAAACAATCTTGTTGTGTGATATCTTGTTATACTTTTCGTATGTTAACAAAAATTGTCGAGTGTCCATCTAAAATTTATTTCATCTCGCCTCCTCGCAAAATAAAAATGGCCAATCATTTTATGCAATATAACTTCGTAATAAATATGAGTTAATTTAATCAGTAATAATATAACTTTAAAATGTATAACTTCACTCATTAGGTTCCCACCACTCTAAGTGATTCATCTATATGATTATTTTAATTGAATTTTGGCTTGCATGTGCCCACTTAATTATTTGTATAATTTGTTGATTTTGTCTTCAATTTAAGAAAGAGAAAATTACAAATGGTACCCTTAAATTTGCCCCCCAAATGATCGCTCTTCTATGATCAAACAATAACAAATACCCCTTGAGTCAATTAAAAATCGGTTTCTCTCTCATGACAATTTCCTTCTCTCTTGACATGTTGCAATTATTTACTCTCAACTATGAAAGAAAAGCAAAAAACTAATTAAATAGTTTTGTTGATTAAATAAAAGGTAAAAGGAAAAAAAAAACCCATCTTCTTACTCTTCTTCTTCACTTCCGTTCTTCTTCTTCCCTACCATTTCTTGCAAGAACACCACCAATAATCATGTTCTTCTTTTCCCTCTATACTTTATAAATTCCGGCACCGGTTAATTCAATTGGGATGTTCTGATTGGGGCTACCGAGAGCCCCAATTGAAGCTTTTAACAGCTCCGGTGGAGCTACAATTTGCAGCTTCAGTCGGAGCTGTGATACATAGCTCCGACTGGAGCTTTGCAGCTCCAGTCGGAGCTGAATCATTACACAACTCCGATCATCTTCTTCGTTGAATCTGTGATGATTTGATTGTTATTTGGATTCGGTTCATAGTTTCAGGGACTAAATTTGAACTTTTGGAAACTCAAAACCCTTACAATTGAAAATTTAACAAACTTAATTGCAAAATTAAAAATGTTATTGGGACTAAATTGAACTTTAAAAGAAAATGGATAATAACTAGTTGGGCCCAAAAAAAATTTGGATATTCATTTGACCCCCAATTACATCAACTTCCCCAAATTTGTTACATTAATTACATCCAAGTCCAGTAACCTTTAGTAACTAAATAAATGAAGAAAAAAGAAAATCAAAAACAAAAGAAAATAGAGAAAAAGAAATAAAGAAAGTCTAAAATCAATTAATTCAATGGCAATTTCGTTATTATTTTCAACTTCAGATGACACGTCAGCAAACGCCAAAGCCATGTCATCACAAGGTTTGACTATTGGGCATATCTGTAATATCGAAATTCCCTCAGTTCAACATTTTGGATGCAACTGTTATTGTTCGAATAGAAGGGGTGAATCTGTTATTGCCACCAATTTAAGGGGTACCATAAGAAATTTGCCCTTTAAGAAATAATGATCATGTTTCTTCTAGTTAAAACATATCACTCAACTATTCAACTATGATTAATATTACGAGTAATTACCTTTATTCTTAGTTCATGTATGCAATCTCAAAATTTCTATGCTACTCAAATATTCAACACTTTTTTTTTCAATTTCTTTTCAGAAGATACTTCAATTCTATATTAAAAATGTGTCTGGGTTTCTTTGAAAATGTGATTCAAAAGGGAAAATATAAAATTTGAAGATTTAAGAGATTTAATTACCAAAGAACAATCAGTTTCAATTACTACATGTTGGAATTCAAAACCTTGAACAAATTCACTAATGTCAACCCTTCCGTAGTTTCAACAACCATAAGACAAAAAATTTTAAAGTTAAACAATAACATTGCCTCATGATTCCTAACAACAACACTAATAAAACCCCTATTCCCGCTATGCTCAATCGTAAAGTCAAAATTATAATTGACTTCTCAATAACTATTAATTTCCTTTTAAATGAATGGATCAGTATTAAATATTTAATAAAAACTCTATTTTTTTAAAACTCCAATATTTCATTTTATATCATTTAATAAATTAAATTTTATTTTATAGAATACAATAATTTATTCAATTAATAATAATATTCAAATTGTTGTGTATGTTTCGTCTTGTCACGGTGAATTTAATATATGCTCAAATATATTTAAGTGTTTTGTAGATAAGTAAATGTCTACATCTAATAAGTTCCATTAATAAATTTATATTTATTTTAATGAATAAATGATTTATTTAATTAACTAAAATATTTCAGAGTTTCGTAGATAAATTCATGAGACTTAATAAAAACTATATACTATGCGGTCAAAATACTAAAAATAAACTGTGAAAGTTATAAGGTGCATTGCATTTTGAATATTAAAATGTTCCATAGTTTATTTTCAAAATTCAAATTTACAAAACCAATATATATCATTTAATAAATTTATATCTTATTTTAATGAATAAAATATTTATTTATAATTAGTGTCTATGGATTCGTCTTGTCGCGATGAATCCAAATATATGTTCAAAATATTTTTCGAAGTTTTGCAGATAAAATTATATGAGATTTAATAAAAGCTATATATGTAGTGAACATACAAAAAGTTAAATAGTGAAAGTTATAAGGTAGATTGAATTCTTAAGAATAAAATTTTCCTTGGATTATTTTTCAAATTTAGAATTTACACGACCAAAAGATCTCATTTAAAAAATTGATTTTTTTATTTTAATATATAAATAGTTTATTTAATTAATAATAATATATAAGATTAGTGTATATGGATTCGTCTTGTCGCGTTGAATCCAAATATATGTTCAAAATATTTTTGGAGTTTTGCAGATAAAGTTATATGTGATTTAATAAAAACCATGTATACTGGTTATATACAGTCAATGTCAAATATATGTTCAGAATATTTTTTCAGAGTTTTGATGATAAAGTTATATGTGATTTAATAATAACTATATATGGAGTTAATATACAAAAAATAAATTGTACACTTTTAAATTGCTATTTTATTTTTGCTTTAATTTTGTGAATGAAACTCCATGAAATTCAAAGAGACATGCAACATCATATTTTGCCTATGTGTTATGCCTCATTGCTCGCATAGATCACCACTTTTTTTAAATATATAGATGAACCAAATTTATAATATATGTAGGCATACATATCAATCTATTGATTCATACGTACAACCAATCTTAACCATGCCCGTTTCCCCAACTAATTCCACCTGAGCTACTCCTCAGGGTCATGTGGAGAATCTCCAATATGACTACCGGTTCGAGACCCCCTACGTGGGGAAGAGTTAACACTGGCATCAGATTCCCTACGTGGAGAGTTACCAACACTACTATCAACATCAGGAGCATCACTTCCTCTAAGAGTCACGTGACTATTAGAACTAGACTCTGAAACCGGACATATCTTGTTATTCTTTTTGACAAAGCAAGAGCATGTAAACAATTTCTTCAGGAACAAGCCTTGTTCCAGATCCAAACTGAACTTTTGGTTCGAAGTTTTCAGATGACCAGCAACCCTTACTATCTCACTGAATCTCCACATCCCGTATTTATTCTTGCATATATACACAAGCTGGAAAAGATTTCACCTTGCCCACGGGAACTGGATGAGGACACACATTTTTTGGGAGTGTTCTTGCTTCTCCCTTGCTAGCCTCTCAGATGATCCATGAAATCAAAATTTAAAATATATATCATGTGCAATTGGGTTATACAATAGGTTGCATTAAACACCAACTTATAAGCTAGAAGAGCTTTTTTTCTAAATAAGCATGATACATGAATATCTAGTTGATAGATTATAAGTTAGTTAATTACTTATTTATTCAAAAAACTATTATCTTATTTATTTTTATTTATATACGCTTATTATATTTAACAATAAACTCGATTGATAAATAAATAAATTCATAAAACTCAACTAATTTTATCATCTATCAGTTACTTTATTGACTAGGTTTGGTTAAGGGATTTACAGGTAAAAATATTACCTGTTAATAGGATGGCCAGAAGAACAACACACAAGAATGAAATATTAACAAAAAACTTTGCCATTGTTTTTTATCTGCAGTACAATAACTAGATTAGATTGGTTGATCATTTCTTCATTGCCTTAATGTGGTTTATATTTACTTAGACTAGATTAGATTGGTTGACAGAGTGATGATAATATCAATTATATAACTTTCTGCTAATTTGATACTCCTCTTCATCAGATGGAAATTTTCACTTATAGCATAGTATCTCTAATGAAAATAGGGAAATGGAAATTAATTTTTGCAGATTCTTTATAGTATTACAAAATTGATTATCTAATGCGTAATGAGACATATACCAACTGTTTGTGGAGGTGGAAATTGCATTTTTTGCCTTTTGCTAATATTGTTTAGCACTATCGTATTATCTCGATGAGCTTATTTACTACAAAGCCTAAACTTACGAGAATATACGAATCTTATATCAAATCCATGTCGCCGATAATTGATAGTAAGATATATAGAATCAAACAAGAAACGAAGGATATATTGATCCAGATCTAAATTCTCGAATCAGCTACAATGGTGGGGATGTATTTGGAGAGGTCCACATTGTAATTGGGCCATGCTTACATACGCCAACCCAAAATAAAACCTGGGGAGCCATGAGTCTTTGAATAGTACCCATTTTGGAGCCAAACTGCTGTGAAGACGACACTATGCAATAATCAGTTTAGTAAGCTAGCTGGAATGAATAAGTTAATGATAAGTTACTGATTAGGTAGCTGATTATCTAGCTGAAAATCTAGTTGATTTTAACATAAGTGTTTAGCAAATTAGGTTTATAAGCTAGCTGTTATTTTTTAAAATAAAATAAAAGGGCATTACACTTATTTTTATTTTCTTTAAACTTTCTCATCGTATTATTAGTCTATATTTTTTCAAATAATAGTACATCGCATTGTCTAATTATTCTAATATATATTCAATGTACTTTTCACCGTCACTTTAATAACATCATTAAAAATTATCAGAATTTGGAAAAAAATATTTGTTGAGCATTATAACTTAGTAAGGAAAACAATCAGTAATTGTTGTGTGCTACATGTATGCATTTTAAAGAGATGCGGATTAATTAATTCTTATGCTAGTTGATAACAAGTACACAAAAAGTATAACAAAGGTTCTAACAATATAAAATATAAGTCGATAATTCTAATGACCTTCATGTGGTCTACAAAAAGAAAAAGTAACTAAGCAAGATAATAATAAAACGGTTGGTTTTTCCTTTTTTTCTAATTTAGGTCAGAGATATTTTCGGAATGAAAAAGATAAGAAGTAGCTTTTTTTTTAAAAAAAGCTAACTTGGGTAGCTTCTTAAATCAGCTAGCTGATTTAAGAAGCTGCACGTACGTAACGAGCTTTTTATTAGTCAATGGTCAAGAAAATCTAATGGAGCTGAAAATGAAAATGGTAAACATAGTGGTAAACAGAGCCTTTGAATCCGAAACGTGGAGATGGATTCAATTCCAGGTAGTTTAGAAGGAGAGAATGGATTCGCAAGGAGAGAAGATGAGGAGTGAACAAGTTGTTCGATTTTCTTCTGAATTTCTGAAGCCGTTTCCGGAATGACAAGTAGGGTTGAGCAAGAGTGGACCGGACCCGGACCTGACCCGGACCGGACCGTAATTATAGGTCCGGACATCGGGTCATCAGTTTCGTGAATTCCGGGTTCCGGGCCGGACCGGGTAAAAACATGAACACACCATTAAATCATAAGATGAAGCCATGAATAGAGCGCCATTGTTAATGCCTTAATGGTTGTTAATTGGATAGTGTTAGATTGTTGAATTAATTTGTACTGCCGGAGCTACTGTTTCTTTCTAGTTTTTTTTTTTTTTTTAACATGGTCATAAAGGGTCAAGCCTGACTGACCCGTAAAGCCGGTCCGTCCGGGTTTGACCCAGACATAGTGGTCGGGCCTCGGATCACCAAAAGGTCACCCTTTATCGTCTGGCCAATCCGGGCCGGGATTGGCCCGGTGCTCACTCCTATGAACAAGTGAGTGAGGAAGGAAAGAAATGAAGTTAGGTCTGTAAATGAAGAAGATGAATGCGATCTTTTCTGAGAGACTTTCCATTTCCATTTAATTGATGGAAAAATATACGCCCTCCGTCCGTCCCGGTTTCAATTTCCTGCGGGGTCGGATATAAATTCTAAGAAAAAAATAAATAAAGTAGAAGAGATGGTAATAAAGTAGGAAATAGATTGAATAAATTAGGAGAAATAGTGAATAAAGTATGAGAGATAGTGAATAAAGTAGGTGAGAGATTTTTCATTAAAGAATGGGTAATTGAATTTAATGAATCATAATAGAATAAGGGTAAATGAAATTGGAATGGAGGGAGTATATATCTATGTGTGTAGGTTGTCTAGCATACAACTTCATCTTTATTTCACATCCAACACCTTCTGTATTCGTTTGTACCCACTAGATCGAAAACAGGCAATAGATACAAACCCGTGGTAATGCCACGGTATAGTTTACTTTTAATAATAAATATAATAGGGGGTCAAAATAAATTAATCGGGAAAATAAGATGGTCAAACTTTATTGTTAGAAACATTGATGGTGGTGTCGGTGGGTAGACCTTATTAATTCAATACTATATCACCGCGTCTTTTTTATGGTACGATTAATGATGACGGATATGCTTTTCAAGGTTAGGATCCAACCCGACCCGACCCGTTCAGGACATGACTGATTGATAACATATGATTTTATATCCGGTCATGTATCTATATCAGACCCGTTATGAAGTAACTGATACACGTTCTTAACAAACTGTACTCTTCAATCCCCCGAAAAAAACTAATGTGTATAACACAATTTACAGGGTTGGTTTCCAACTATCTCGGTGGTATGTGGTTTCCCAGCACTTATGCTAGTGTGGTTGACTTAGAAACAGTGGAATTCGCTAGTACAGATAGTACATGCACATAAACTATAATAAATAGAAGTGAAAGTCATGGACTAATAATCACAGAGGATAGATAAGAACAAATAACAGAGATCCAACATAATGTAAATGAGAGGTGTTCGTCGTTGTTCTGGCCAAACCAAATACAAATATAATCCTCCCTCCGTCCCCGTTTGATCTTCCCGTGGCTCGGGCACGGGTTTTAATACTTGTTATTTAATTGTAGTTTATTCAAAGTATAAAGGTAAGAGAAGATTTTGAGGCAGCTGGGCAGCTAAGCAACTGTTTTGGAAGTATAGTTATTGGATTAATCTCGCTCTTGAGAAATAACAGATCTGGAGAACGGGAAGGAGTAGGTTTTTGAGTGGAGGAGGAGCAGATTCGATCGGAGGAGACGAGGTGGGGTGGTGGTCGCGATTGAAGGAGAACAGGTGGTGGTGGCGGCAATTGGAGGAGAAGAGGAGGAGCAGAGGCGATCGGAGAAGAGGCGGTGGTGGCGGCGATTGGAGGAGAAGAGGAGGAGCAGAGGCGATCGGAGAAGAGGTGGTGGTGGCGATTGGAGGAGAAGAGGTGGAGGAGGAGTAGAAGTGGTGGTGGAGGAGAAGAGGTGGCAGTGGCGGCGATTGGAGGAGAAGAGGTGGAGGAGGACCAGAAGTGGTGGTGGTCGCGATCCGGTGGTGGTGAATTGGGAAGGACGGAAGATGAAGATGAGTAGGGTTTGTGATTGGAGAAGTAGTAGGGTTGTTGGTGAATTGGGAATGAATGAAATTGAGTTTGTGATTTTTTGGACTATTCAGGGCAGATTGGACAGCTTACTGGGCTGGTTATTATGATTATAATATTGGGTTGTGGGGTCAAAAACTTGCCAAATTTGGGATGGGAAGATGAAGTAATTAGGACGGACTAAAACGAAATGCGGGAAGATGAAACTGGGACGGAGGGAGTAGAAGATTCGCTGGTTGTATGTAATCATGATGTGTTGTATATAGATTTTTTAATGTGCACATAAAAAATATTACTCCCTCCATTCCAAAAGATAATTTGTTATTTGCTTTTTGCACAATTTTTAAGAAGTTTGAGTAAAAAATGGCTTATATAAATAAAGTAACAAGTGTATGGTAAAAAGTAAGAAAGAGAATTGATAAAGTATGAAAGATAGTTGTTAAAATATTAATAATGGGATAGTGGATTTCCATAAAAGGAAATGGAAAGTTTTTAACCCAAAATGGAAAAATGGAAAGTTTCTCATGCAATAGAGGGATTATTTTACGAATATAATCTCACATATTCTGGTAGTCTTTTTGCACCCACTCACCATCCCCGAAAAAATATACATTCTATTAACTTAATCATACAATGTTGCGGTTTAAAACGGGTTCGGGTATATATGCCCGACCCAGACCTGAACATCACTATGATCCCACCCAACCCAAATCCATTCAGGACCCTACGGGTTGATAACATATATACTACCTCTGGTCTTTTACAAACTTCCTAAGGAGATTTTTTTCCTGAATTTTGACCGTAAATTACTCGCAAACTACACGACAAAAAAATATAACAAAATTATATTATGAAAATAAATTAAGTATATATACTAATATAACTTTGTTTTATACTTTTTGTGTGTAATTTGCGAGTAATTTACAGTCAAAGTTCGTAAGAAAAGTTTCCTTAGGAAGAAGCTTGTAAGAGACCTGAGGGAGTATTTTATATCAGGTCATCTACTCATACCATACGGGTTAATTAGTAACTGATACATGTTCTTAAATTAAGATTATATCCCTCAGAACCGAACGAAAATAAAATAGAAAAGTGTTAACGCAATTAACAAGGTTGGTCAACCAACCATCGGGGTGGTATGTGGTTCCCCACCCCATACACAAAAAATATTATTCTACAAATATAATTTCACATGTTACGGTGGTTTTTTTGGCACCCACCCCCAGCATACCCCCTCCCCCTGGAAAAATGTACATTTTATTAATTTAACCATAAAATGTTGTGGTTTGGGTCTTGTTACAGAGGTTTGGAACGGGTTTGAGTATATGTTCGACCTGGACCCGAGCATCATTATTTTAAACGGGTTTGAATTCGGGTTGGATGGAACCCGACCCATTTAAAAGTAAAATGACATAATTCCAGTGTAGTAAGATATAGTCCGACATGTGCTCAATAGTGTCCCTGACTCTTGTAAGAGTCGTATCTTATATCCTCTTTTTATTTTTTGAGTAGTTATAGATTTAAAAAGTTAATGTTTCAAAGAAAACAAACTTGTTTTGTGATATCTTATTATACTTTTCGTATGCAGTTAACAAAAATTGTTGAGTGTCCATCTAAAAATTTGTTTCGCCTCTCGCCTCCCAAAATAAAAATGGCCAATCATTTTATGCAATATAACTATGTAATAAATATGAGTTAATTTAATCTGTGATAATATAAGTTTAAAATGTATAACTTCACTCATTTGGATTCCCCAGCCACGCTAAGTGATTCACCTATATGATTATTTTTAATTGAATTTTGACTTTGCATGTGCCCACTTAATTATTTGTATAATTTGTTGATTTTGTCTTTAATTTAAGAAATAATGATTATGTTTCTTCTAGTTAAAACATTTCACTCAACCACTATGATTAATATTACCAGTAATTACCTTTATTCTTAGTTCATGTATGCAATCTCAAAATTTCTATGCTACTCAAATATTCAACACTTTTTTTTTTCAATTTCATTTCAGAATATACTTCAATTCTATATTAAAAATGTCTGGGTTTCTTTGAAAATGTGATTTAAAAGGACAAATCTAAAATTTGAAGATTTAAGAGATTTAATTACCAAAGAACAATCAGTTCTAATTACTACATGTTGAGATTCAAAACCTTGAACAAATTTACTAATGTCAACCCTTCCGTAGTTTCAACAACCATAAGACAAAAATATTTGACGTTAAACAATAACATTGCCTCATGATTCCTAACAACAACACTAATAAAACCCCTATTCCCGCTATGCTCAACCGTAAAGTCAAAATTATAATTGGACTTCTCAATAACTATTAATCTATATATATGATAAAATTGGTGGTCTATCTCAAAGGAGAAGCATGCCACATAGGCAAAAATTCTATGTGGCAAATTCTAGCAAAAAATAAATGATTTAAAATCCATCTATATTTGATTTTGATTGAAATGCCGTGAGGAGATGAATATTTTAAATCTTAAATCATTTACTATTTTTATGGGATTAAAAACAACTTCAATTTTTTTGACAAAGAAACCGCCGTGAATATATAGCTAGAAATAAGGGTGTGCTCAATCCAAAAAAAAACAGGAGATATAAATTCTAAATATCTAATAGTTTCCTTTTTTATGGGAGTCCAAACAACTTCAAAATTAAAATCTGCTTTCTTTTTATATGTTTATATAGACAAAATTGTTTAAAATTCATCTTTGCACATTCATTCTCTTTACAAACATATCGTATCTTCTACCTATATTACCTATACTTGTGTAGAGAGATTTTGTGTAATCAAATTCCACTAGAAACTTTAGTAGTTTCAAAATGAGTAAAGAGAAGAAATCAACCGAGTACGTTCAGCGGCAAATCAGTGTGGTGGAGAATAGAACATGACATTTTTGTTTGATCAAGCTAAGGTCAGGGTGGCTCCAATCATATGACATCTCACGAAGTTCGTTAAATCCTATGTTAATTGTTCATCTCAAGAGTTTCGAAAACATATCGATTTCCCCTATATATTTTGATGCCATTTGTGTTTCTGTGAAATTTCAGGTCAGAGTTGTAAACCGTTTAAGATGTATCATTCTCTATACGTTTGCTAATAAGATTATTATATGTTTAGGTGAATTTTTAGCTGTCCATCTAATTTGGATTAGATGGATTTTGTTGATAAGAATCTATGAAGTTTTGATCACTTTGATAGCTCAAAGTGATTAAATACATAATCTTTTTACTGTATCCAATTAGTTGAGATAATAATTTAGCTTTATATTTTTTATGTAGCATTCGGTCACTAGATAAGAAAGAGCTGCCACTTTGTAGAAGAAATATTGAAGGGCTTCTTCTGCGGAAGACTAACAAGCCAAACTGAAGTTACACGATTATACCTACTTAACTGCGGTAAACGATCACTTATCTACTTCCTTCAATTAATTACAAGGTATAGTAAAACTTTAATCGATGTCCTCTCATATTTTTTAGGAATTTGATAGTTTTGTTGATGAATATAGAGACCTTCCAATGTCATACTCGATACCATCCACCAATTATGATCAATAACCATTCAAGTTACGCCAATTATCAACAACCCTCTTCGAACAAGTTCAGATTTCTAAATCTCTCTCATATGGGTTTTACATCATTATGTGTTGGATCACCAAACATATGTTTAGAATTGTAGATTGTGCAAAGCGTAGTTATGCATTTGCGGGTATATTGCATAAAACCCCCCTCAATTATCTGATAGTAGCCCCAAACCCCCCGTAATTATTTAAAATACATAAAACACTCTAAGTTATATAAAAAGTCAGCGTCAAAACTGAGGGTCATATGTATGGATTTTCGTGCAATTTTATAATAATTCAGGGGGTTATATTCAATTTATCTAAAAAAATTGTAAAATACTAATCTAATATGGTTACTATTATTTTATTTTATTTATTTCTTTATAACCTATATTTCTTATAGTATTAGCAAAAAACATGGACAACACAATTGTATGTTATTTTATGTGAAATATAAAGTCACAAATTAAACGAAATGTAGAGGGTAAATAATAAATAAAATTTAATTATAATGATTTTATGTACAATAAATTAAAAACAACAATCATTATTTAACCAATTAACCACAATAAATCAATTAAAATATAATGATGAATCAAAATTAAGTAATCAATTAGCTAAGTTGATTTAAAATAACTATAAATGAGTTAAAGTATAGGAAACAAATAATTTTAAAAGAGTAAAGCATGTAAAATTGAGTATTTTATGAATTATTTGTGTGTATGTGCCCATGTGATGGGGACACATGTTAAATATTTTTTTAAACTATCAAATTTTATAAGAGTTAAATAAGTTCATATATTATATGCATCAAATCCCTTTCTTATATCCAATGTACTCTCAGTCCAAAAAAAAGTTCATACATTTTCCTTTGCATGGTGTATTATGTGAAAAAAAATTAAAAATAAATTAGAAAAGGGAAAAGTTGGAAATGGTTGTAGTTTAATTGGCAAAATAGTAATTATAGCTAAGTAACATCCATCCATCCATCCATATATTATGTAACATGTTGCTAAACCCCACCGTAGATTAATTCAATCCTACGGTAATTTTGTAATTAGTTGATTTTAGCCAAAGATATATTTCGTTGTTATTTTTGGTATGTTGTCTGCATATATAGTTTTTATTAAATCTCATATAACTTTATCTACAAAAATCTGAAAAATATTTTGAAAATATATTTGATTTCGGCGTGACAAGACAAATCCATAGACACCAATCTTGAATAGTATTATTACAAGAAATTATTTTATTCATTAAAATAAAATATAAATTTATTAAATAAGATAAAATAAATTAATGGAAATTTAAAAATAGAGTATCTGTTAAATAAATTCAATCTACGTGAAATTGTGAAATTTTGTGAAATTATAGTTACATTTTCAACCAGTGTATCTTCCACTATTTATTTTTGGTATGTTGGTTGCATATATAGTTTTTATTAAATCTAATATAAATTTATTCTACAAAACTTCGAAAAATATTGTGAAATATATTTGAATCACTGTGACAAGACGAATCTATATACACCAATCTAGATTATTATTATTAATTAAATAAATTATTTTATTAACTAAAATAAAATATATATTTATTAAATAAGATAAAATGAAATAATGGAATTTAAAAAATAGAGCATTTATTAGATATTTAATACTCCACCCATCTATTTAACAAGAAATTAATAGATATTTAGATTTCCAATTATAAATTTTGATTCTACGATTGAGCAAAGTCCGAATAGGGGACGGTTTAAACTTGATTCTTCCGTTGTCGAAGCTCTCAAAGATATGATTGACAGTCATAATCCCATAGCCAAGAGCTTTATGGTCACGAAATGCTTTTAAGGAGACGTATGATAGAGATGTCGTCAGGTCATCGGTAGGAGATCACGTGACGGCATGATGTACAATCTACCAACATGTTGCGAACTCGCTGCACTCATAGTCGGTATGGACATCTTCAATAACTTATCATTTTTATTTTTCAATTCGTGATCATTTTTCATGGGACCTTCACACATACTTATACATGTCCTCGACAAAATCCATTTTAGGTAACGCATTAGTATGAGATGGATCCATGTGATATTGTGTTGAAGAAAGGAATGGGAACCTAATACATATCTGAAGTCAGATCCAAGTTACCTTCCATTGCAATATCCACTTTTATATGGATATATGATGATGGAGGCTCAACGACTTCACTTTGTTATGAGGAACCAAAAATTACTGCGATCTAATAATTATAGGTCACTTGAAGATGCAATTCCCAGAGGAACTGTTGAGTTAGATGGTTATATTGGAGCTATTGGAAAATGCATTGTTCTGCCATCTTCTTTTGTGGGAGGTCCGAGATACATGATACATAATTTCCAAGACACCATGGCCTCTTCCGGGCACTTCTCGTAGAAACTGTTTATCATATTTGGATGGAACGAAATGCTAGGATCTTTCAGCAAAGGAGATGCGCTGTCCCGGATATTGTACAAGAAGTTAAGCTGGCAATTCGACTCAAATGTATGGCGGAAAGGTCAATTTTCATTCACCAAGCTTAGATTAGATTACTTTTGTTTTCTTGCATGAGACTATATTAGTATTAATTTAGTTTTCGCCTTTGTTTTGGCTCGACTCGCTTTAGTCAGCCCCTAATTGTTCGTACACAGTTTTTTTGGAAAGTAATAAGACAAGTTCTTTCGTACCAAGACACCATGGCCATATGTAAGAGTATAGGTTATCCGGAATTGTTCATCACATTTACATGTAATCTGAAGTGGCCCGAGATTACACGTTTTGTCGAGTCTAAGGGTTTACGACCTGAAGACCGGCCCGACATATAAAGTCGAGTATTCAGAATGAAGTTGGATCAATTGATCAAGGATTTGGAGATAGAAAACCTTTTCGGAAAGGCAATAGGAGGTGATACTTCTGTATCTTTATTTTCACTCACATTCCAACTTATTTATTAGTCGTACAAAATCTATACTTATTCTGATACTAAATTTATTATGATGTAGCTAAATACACCATTGACTTTCAAAAACGTGCTCTTCCTCACGCACACATTCTTCTATGGATTGACAGAGCAGATAGGAATATGACTGCCGATGATATTGATGAATTCATAAGTGCTGAGATACCTGACAAGGACCTAAATCCAGAGTTATACAAGGCCATATCCGAGTACATGGTCCATGGTCCATGTGGGCCATTGAACCCCCACTTCTCCATGCATGCATGATGGCAGGAAGTGCTCTAAGAAGTTCCCAAAATCTTTCAATGAGCGAACTTTGTTTGATGGAAATGGCTATCTAGTTTATAGGAGGCGAGACACTGGTGCCACTTGTTGTTACGGACATGTGTCCAATCCGTTAAGGGCGCCATAGAGCGTGTCCTAAAGTGCATCACGGCTTAATTAGCCAATTCAGTACTGGTCCGACCTCACATGGTCCGCCCAAAGTGAATCGACCAGTACGCTAAAAGCCACTACAACCCTACATCTAGTCCGAGCTAGCTGGGAAAAGGACTTACAAACCTGGCCACGCCAGTACAGAGATGTCAAACGGACCGGATGAGTAAATCTCGGACGCCACCATCACGATGAGCCCAAACGTATATAACGGAACCACTGAGATACTTCCGTGAGACTCTAGGCTCGGACATCCAGAGTTACCCAAGGGCAGATCAACCAAGCAGATAGGTCTGTCCGAGGGACTAACACGGACCCAACGCGGAACAAAGATTTCGAGAGGGAAAGGACCAACTATTCTCCCGCCCATTAATCAGTATTGGATTACTACTCACTAATGGGCTATGGGCCAAAGGTGGCATTGGTGTCCCAATCTGAGACATACACTTGGCATCATCTTATGAGCTACTTCATAAGTATATGATAACTATAAATATAGCACAAGGTCCAAGACCTTAAGGTAAGTCAGAATTCCATAGTAACAAGTATATCTTGATATCTTAACCTTTCCATTACTATTGCATCGAGAGCTTTCATCTCTCCTTTGAGTACAGCCTCCTTCCGGATTGACTTCAATCCGGTAATTCCATTCTAACCCCCCACTTAGTCCTTTCAGTACTCTAGCTCGGACAAGCCTTCTCGACTTCAAGTTGAGGTGGATCTTAGATTAGGTTACTTGTAGTAGTAGTGTTGGTGTTTGAGATTTTATCCCTCAACACCACTATTGATAAGAATGGTGTCATAATCGACAACAGGTATCCACTTATAAGAACCAACTATGTTAATATAAGTAATTATTTATTATATTTTAACATGTATTATGCAATATTCAGGTACATTGTCTCGCACAATCCTTATTTGTTGATGAAGTACCAGATCTATATTAACGTCGAGTGGTGTAACAAGACCAATTCAATCAAATACCCGTTTAAGTATGTCAATAAAGGAGTAGAACGGATTGGTGCTAAGATAACTGTTGATAACGAGGTGAAGGATTACGTCGATTGTCGGTATATATCTGCATGCTAGACGGTATGGCGACATGGGATATGACATACATTATAAGGACCCACCAGTTGAGCGCCTTTCATTTCACATGGATGGTGAACATACTATGGTTTTCAAGGATGGTGATGTAGTTGAGAACCTTATTGAGAAGACCAACATTGTCTCGGAAATAATGTTTTTGAAGTGGATGGAATACAACAAACATCATCCGAAGGCACGCAAGTATTTATATACAGAGTTTCCAAGGCATTACGTGTGGGATCTCGGTCGGAAGCAATGGAAACCTAGACATAAATTTAATGGAAAGGTGGGTAGGATCTATCACGCTCCTATAGAGACAGGTCCCGCATATTTCCGGAGGATAATGTCAATCACATTAGGTGCGATTTGCTTGAGGACTTGAGAATCAAATGGTGTTGTACACCAAACTTATCGTGATGCATGCTATGCGTCAGCTCTTTGATGATGACAATGAGTATATCGATGCTATAAAAGAAGCCAATTTTGGGGTTCCGGTCGCTATCTCAGACAACTGTTCTCCATGCTCCTCCAGTCCAACAATATGTCTAGGCCTTTACATGTTTGGGAGAAAATGTGGGAGTTTTTATCGGACGATATTCATTACAAAATGCGAAGGAAACTGAACAATCCCAGTATGTATTTTGCTAGCCTTTTTATTATAATTTATTGATCATTATATTTTTGTGAATTTTATTATGTAATTAAGTATGGTATATGTTAACAATATTTAATTTACTACAACCACCAAAATCAGATAATGGCTCCTAAAAACTCCCTCGCCACCTCGCCGTCACCGAGAAAAACAGTACGGTGGATGCGTCTGTGGAGAACTTGGCCCTACAAATGAGTCGATGAGATAGAGTCATTGCTGACACCGTAATCGAATCGATTTGGACACCCACCGCCCATTGTCTCTTCCCGATCCCGACTACCGATCCGATCAATCTTGATGTGATTGAGTCGATTGAAAACCCATGGTTATCCGATCCTCGCTATCACTATTAAACTTTGTTGGCCGAACCCAACCCCCTACGCCAATGAAACTCGACTCGCCATAACAGAATCACGACAATCTTAATCAGGTGGACGTGATTAAGGGCTATAGACTGCCTCAACAGGGTCGTGGAATTAAATATGTTGCACCGACTATAGTTGATGGAAACCTGGAAATCGTGATTGACGACAATGATGTAGCTTCTGAATTAAAATTCTGGGAAAATACCTTGATTTTCTTTGTGCTTGGAGGGGAATTATCGATGAATACCGTCCAACAATTCATGATAAAAAAACTGGCAATTTTTAAAACTACCGGAACTTTATTATAATGAAGAAGGCTACTTTCTAGTTCGATTTCATTCTACTGCGGACATGAAGGAGGTTTTGCAACGTGAGTCATACTCGATCTTCTGTATGCATATCTTTCTCCGCCAATGGACGCAAAATTTCTCATTGAAGGATGACCTACTTTGAGTTATGCCAGTATGGTTTAAATTCCCACACTTGCCTCTTCATCTGTGGGGAGATAGAAGCATTGGAAAAATTGCCAGTGCAATTGGAAAGCCTTTGTTTATAGACGAGTGTACAGCTCACAAACTTCGTGTTACCTATGCTCGTGTTCTGATTGAGGTTGATGTTACAAAGGAGCTCCGTAAATCGATACCTATTATTGATAACAAAGGAAAGAAGATTGTGCAAGCTATCGAATATAAGTGGTCATCGGCTTTTTGTGAGAAGTGTCAGCAAATTGGACATGTTTATAACCAGATTTGAGAACCAACAAGTCGAGCCTCCTACTCGGCTCCCTCGCTAGGGAATGCAACCAGACAAGCTCCAGTCAGACAAGATGGTGGGACGTTAGGTGGCGGTCGAACACAACTAGAGCTCCTGCTCGATACCGCCACTGCTTCGCCAAGAAAGGCAAAGAATTCGATCAGGTGATAGGCCACCGCCTGCTCGACCTGTGGATCCGAATGCGGCAAAGATCGACTTCCGCACTGCTCCCTATTTGCAAGAATCATGAGTATACCACCAATCCAAACATGAAACGGGTTTGAGGCTTTACGTCAATTGGATGACCAAGAAACGCCCGACCAAATCAATGTTAGCTCGAATACTCGGGTCGAATAAAGTAGCTAAGCATCGTGAGGTTAGCTCCGCCTCAATTCGCTTAATGTTAATATTGCTAATTTGCTAGAAACTCGGTCAAAGAACCAATGCTATACTTAATCAGACTCGCTGGTAATAAATGGTGCTACCAGATAATTACACTCATCACCCGAATGGGCGATGGATTCTTTGGAATGATCACGGTTAAGCTTCGGTTCATTCTAAATCTGATCAATTTATTCATTGCGTCGTCTATGATCTACAAGATACCCTCATACAGTGGACCACTTTTGTTTATGCACATAATACCCTGGAAAAGCGTAGAGAGCTTTGGTCTGCCATTGAGAGTTTATCCATGACTATTTCGCCCTCGATGGTTATTGGATTTTAATAATGTACTTGGCCCGTTAGATAGAGTGGAGGCAACCCGGATTGGTTCATCAAATTTCGGATTTGAAGAGACAATGGAGGTAGCATCTCTTGTGGAAAAGGAAATGGAGGGTGATTACTTCACTTGGTCAAATAAACAATACCAGACTATTATTTACTCTCACATTGACAGAGCGATTTGTAACCCGGATTGGTTCATCAAATTTCCCTCCTGGAAGATTCATGTTCTGGCACCTGGAGTCTCGGACCACTCACCTTTGCATGTGATTGATTAGTACCACTCCACCGCAAACCCCGGGCCGCTTCATGAATAGCCTAGCATTGCACGACGCTTTTCTTACTACTGTGCAATCCGTATGGAACCAAGATGTTCAAGGCCAGTGCATGTATATCTTATGGCGGAAATTGCAATTGTTACAGAGGCACCTAAAACCTCTAACGGCAACTCCTTTCAGACGGCTCTAATCTCGAGGCCTCGCTAATTGCTCTCTTGGGCACAACAAGAACTAATCCAGTACCGCTTTAATATCGGGCTTATCCAGCAAGTTAAACAATATACAAAAGATGTGATCAAATGGAACGACATGGATGAGATGATTGCGGCATAAAAAGCCAAAGTTCACTGGCTTCGTACTGGAGATGGAAACAATGCGTTCTTTCACGCCACGGTCCGTGAAAAGAACCGAAAGGTGGTGTTGAAGATAAAACCTCAACACTAACTAAACTATTACAAGTAACCTAATCTAGATTCCCATAATAGTATTCCAAGCTTGGAATTACCGATCCGAAGTTTCGCTTTCTTTCCTTCTCTCTCATGATGTCATCGCACAAGGGATTTAGTGCACTAGTAGTTATCCGCCGTGGTCTTTACCAGCGCCCGAGATTCAGAATCTGGTCCTCCAAAGCCTTCGCTGCGTAGATCTCGCCAAGCCATGATCTCTCCGCCTCGGATGAACAAATACATCCGCGGGAGTTCATCTATCCGGACCATCGAATAGTTTCGCCATTTGATCTCCCTCTCTGAGGTGCTTTTCGGAATTCTGGATGCCTATTATCCCTTCTTGATACTCTCTCCTTCCATTTGGGCTCCCTTCACCCCGAGCTTGAGAGGCGATGCCCGCCTAGAAGGTTTCGCAAATCCTCTCGAGGTGGTCGATTTCAACCTCATTGGATCGGACGCTGCTTTCTTGATAATGCAGCTCCATTGGTGGAGTGGCTTGCTGAGGATGGGCATTGTTAGACCCCAGGCATCCTGGATGATTGTGAGCAATCTATCAAACTTGGTCTCACTTAGTCCGAGGTCACTAGTGCGGACAGTACGACCATCGGGCATAGTCAATCGCTGACCAGAATCGGGCCTCGAGCTTCACGGATAAGCATGCGCCTTCTCTATGATCCATAGGCACAACATTCTCAGGAAAACTTCGACTTCATGAGGAGCGCCTCTTCCTTCATCTCGAGGACGGGTCAGCGCCCATCGCCGGATATCTCCTTCCAGTTCCCTCCAACCACAGTGGCTCTTCGTCTGCTGGTGGCGGACATCCTGCATGGTGGTGGTGTTCCTATGCCTGCCGCATTAGTCCGTGCTGTCCGTCTTATTTTTTGCCATCAGCTTAACTCAAACACGAAAACTTTTTGTAACGATTCCCCCAGACGGCGCCAAAATGTTGAGGGTAAAACCTCGAACACTAACTAAACTATTACAAGTAACCTAATCTAGGATCCGCCCTACTTGAAGTCCAAGCAAGATCGTCCGAGCTGAGTACCGAAAGGACTAAGTGGGGTTAGAATGGTTACGGATTGCCTATGTCAATCCCAGAAGAGACTTTACTCAAGAGAGAGTTGAAGCTCTCAATGTGATAGTTATGAGGAAGGTTATGAAATCAAGCAGACTTAGGGATTGTTGCTTACCTCAAGGTCTTGGACCTTGTGCTATATTTATAGTTATCGTATCTTATGAAATTGCTCACAAGATGATGCCAAGTGTATGCTTCAGATTTGGACACACGTTACCTTTTCGCCCACGGCCCATTAGTGAACAAAGAATCCAATACTAATCAAGGCCCGGAGGGTATTTTGACCTTTTCCTCCGAGAAATCGTTCCACATGTTGGTCCGTAAGTTCCTCAGATCAGTATGTTTGGTTGATCCGCCTTAGTAACTCAAGGTGTCCGGACCAGAGTTCCACCAAGTATCTCATCGGTTCTGCTATATAGGTTTGGTTCATCAGGATGATGGGGTCCGAGACTCTCGTCGTCCGCTTAGCATCTTAGGACCGATAGCCAGGGTACTGAAGGACCATGTGACCTTTGTCGTTCGAAGTCATCCATCTAGCTTGGTCGGACCTAGTGAAATGGCATGTCGACTTGTAAATACTAGTCGATTCGAGATGGTTTCATTTATGTCGGACCATTCAAGGTCGGACTAGCAATGAATAGGCTATCTCAAATTTTGATGCGCTTTTAAGATACGCCTATATATATATGGCGCCTTAACGGATTGGACACATTTCAGATCAACATATGTCCCTCGTTTCCAAGTATCTTAGTAGAAGATAGTTGGTAACTATGAAAAGGACAAGTGTGTTGTGGAGCATGTCCGAATCATTAACTGAAAAAGGAAAAAACTCCTTTTGTTGGGATCCGTCGTCCGTGTTCTTAGGACTTCAATATATCTCCCCTTTCTTTCTACAAAGAGTTATGTAATAGCTCGGACTGTAGATGGAAAAGGTATTTGTATCCGAGATATATAGATCCGAGTACGGTTAGATCCGACAAGTCCTCCGTGGAAGAGTGTATCGAAGTTATCTGTCAATATGTGAATGGTCCTCCCGGATCACCGATCCGCCCACGGGAAAGATCCCGTAAAGCAATGCGACTGCTGATTGGAAAGATATCAACGGTCGATTTTAAACCCAATTGATGTGATGCTTCGATGAGCATTAAATGCGATGCATCGTTAGCTAGCCACTTGTGAACCGCACAACCGCTGATTGAAAAGATCAACGGTCAGTTCAATCCAAGTGATGTGACTCTTGTATTTCCCCAAATTGCCCCTATAAATAGTCAGCCCATCAGTCACTTTCACACTTTAGCCACATCGAAACTCAGAGCGACTCTCAAACAACCCGAGCAATCAAAGATCAATCCGAGCAACTGAAACTCGCAAAATCTTGGAATTTCCACCTCGATTCGCACTCGGAGAGCTAGCAAGGCTTCACGTCTGCTCAAGCTTATCAAGTCAACTTTGTCAAGTAAGTACGCCTTTAATTCCTCCCGAGGTTTCTCATTGTTGGATATGCTCACGTGATGTCAGATATTTTTCGCTTCGTGAATATCCAATTGTTGATTCTCATGTTGCAAATGTCGCTAGTGGTAGGTTTTGGTAGTAGCCTTAGTTGAACACTCCTCCATCGTGCTATAGCGCATTAATCTCCTTCATTGGTAACTTGTTGATTCGCCTCGTATGTCATGTCCAATGTAACCAAAACTTGATGATGCATGCTTATTTGGTGATGTGTTGCGCCGATCAAGCACATAGTCTTTCGTGAATTTGTCCTCGTTAACGCATAGATAGGTAGACAATAGTGCCGGCACGCCTCAGGTGACAAGCTTAGTGCCCATAGTGTTGAGACTATACTTCATGCGTAAAATCGTAAAGTAGAACTTCGTCGGATCGCTGACTTAATAAGACATCTAAATGAACCTGACAATCACAACTATCATTTCGACCCGCTTCCTTCTCGCCTAGGATGTCCGGAGAGATAGTCGTAACCAACACGAGGCTCGTTACAATGATGGAGTAAACTCGGATCGAGTCCGTGGACTTAACCACGCCCATAGGAGATTATCCGTCGTGGACCTTGGTTCTTCGGACTCGATGTGGGCAAAGAGTCCGTGGTGCAGTAAACTCACCGACGATCAAGGGCTGTGGAGATGTTGCTAGACTAGGTCGCTAGTCCAATCGGACCATAGGTGGTGTCGAAAACGTCTGCTGATCCGAATGAACCTCGATCGAAAGGGAAGGCAACATTGGTCCGGAGGCCATTTAAGTGGAAATGTTCGAGGCTGTGGAAGAGGACCGTGGTTGCGGAAACAGTCCATCCAACCCGAGCATATCCGAGAGACCAAGGTGGCGTGGGAGGAGGAGGAAGATGGTGAAGAAGAAGAGGATGAGGATGAGGAGGAAGGGAGGAAGGTTTCCAGCCGCCACCCGTGAGACGACCGTCATCGGATCGTGTTACATCCTCGCAGCCCGCCAATCCAATCTTCCGTTAGTAGAGGGACGGGTAAAGGCCACGAGAATCAAATTCTCGCCTCAGGCCCGCCAGGATAGCGGATTAATTTGAGAGTTAATGCGGACGGGCTTCTCCCACTTCGGCCGTCAAGGTTAAGGCCGAGGACATCCCGAGTGGAGGCGGAAGGGAGATTCTAGTCTCTTGAAATCATGGTTCCCAGCCCGACATGCATTTTACAACTACCACCGGTACATGTGCGTTTCATGAAGTAGCTTTCCAGGGATGGAAGGTCCTATTGCGCCAGATATAAACCATATCCCAACCACATCGATCGTCCGAGTCGTGTTATCCCAAAGTCTTTGGGTAACCTTATTTGTTTTGTCAATTTTTGTAAAAAGAAGGGCAACCGTGAATTTCGAACTTTAGGCGCCTTTTCCATGTTACCTTTAGTCCGGCAATCCTGCTTTATACTTTGTAGCTAGCTAGAAAACCCTACAACTTCATTTCCAACTCCATTTCTTCCTTGGGTCAAGTGGTGGATAAGTATATTTTAAAGCGGATGGCCTCAAAACCGATGTCCGAGACAATGAGGGCAATGGGGGCCACACAAAGTTCTTAAGGGAGACTATCCTGATCGCGCCTCTTCCAAGAACGGGTGGTTCGCGGGTGGCGCGATCCACAAGAAGAACGACTCCACCTACATACCTGCTCCACGGATTGATTTGTCACCACGCTTTACTTAAAGTGGACCGACCGACGTGTGGAAGTTGGAGGGAAGACAAACTTCAGTAAGGATTTTTAACTTTAGGATTTGTGCTCTTCTTTCTTTGGAGTGCTCTGTCTTGATCATTTATTTCCGCAATTCTGGTGATTCTTCCTTTATATGTCCATATCTGACACCTTTATTTTATTGCGCAGCTCACTGGTTCGAATATATCATGTCGACGCACTATGAAAAGAAAAGGTTGCAGAGGGAACAACAAACCCTGGAAGTCGCCGCTGGTCAGAGGACCAAAATTATCAACACATCCGCGGGTCTTCCGATGGCGGATCCGAAAAATGCGGCGGTGTTTGCAGCAGAAGAGGAAAGACGGAACAAGGCCAGAGAAGATCCAAAGGCCTTGGTGGTGCCCGACAAGGGCAAAGGCCCTGCCACTCGGAGCGCCATCGCTTCTAGGCCACCCGCTCACGCTTCGCACCCCAAATGAGAGGTGTTGATGGGACGCCATAACCTCGTGGCAGAAGAGGGAGCAACCTCGAGGCTTCCTTTGCGCCTAAGAGGCAAGAATCGTCCGCCGTCCCCGCCTGACCAAGCCGCCTCGATAAGGAGTATGAACGCCCGCAGACTTCGAGGTGGAGCGGTCGAGGGTCACGAGCTATACCACGTAAGTCATTTTTCCATGCTTTCCTCGCTTGTTCTAGTATAATAGAAATACAACTTATATCCATGCGACCTCTTGTACCGGATGTTTCGCCTGGCAAAGGAAGGTCGGAGAACGTATACTATTGAGGAGGATACAAGGTCGTAGCTACTGATGAGGCGGAGAAGGTGAAGCGGTTGAAATGCAAACGAAAAGAAAAGGAAGTGATGTTCCATAAGTTGAAGACCACCGAAGAGATCAAGCTGACCTTGATCGGCAGGAGAATTTTGTCAAGAGGTCGATGAAGGTCTTCCGACTCAAGGATATCCCGCCGGTTTCCACGCCACGCCTTTGAGGCTGGTCGTGACTTTATGAACTTGATTCCTCGTTTTTCATGGCGACAAGTCCGATGCTCTCGCTTAGATGAGTTTTCATCCGCTATCGCCAGTCAGCCTAAGGGACTACTCGCAGAAAATTGATCGAAGGCGGAAGGGTTGATCCTTCTCGCGGATGCTAATGGTGGAGGTCCTCAGGGACAATGTCTCGGACCGGGCGTCACAGGCGAAGTTTATGGAGCTAGTCACCGAGGTGGGTGAGATCGAGATCCGTAACGGCGGACCCTTCCTCCCGAGGTGTGTCCTGACGCCTCCAAAGGTATGCTTTGTACCTTTTGAGAACTACCGGCTTTCCTAAAGGATCGGTACTACCGCTTCTCGTCGGTCTTGATGCGGATTTCAACTTGTTCAAGTTCATCAACTTGCCGCCAAGTCATCACCAACACCAACACGCTCCAAATCCGCCTAAACCGGTGAAGCGGGTCCGAGCCAAGCCGCCCCTAGTGAGAAGTTCGGTATGCCCTGAAAATTCTATACTTGTTGAATTTTCCGTCGAATTTGTTATCCTTGATGGCGTGGAATGTCGCCATGTACAATGCTTTATTCCTTCTCGCTTGTAGTAATTATCCGTGAGCTATGCTTCCCATACTTTTGAATCACTACTTGCTATCTTCTTTGCTTCCTTCTATTTGTTGTTCATAAATACACATATTTTGAGAACACGGATCGCTGATTTCGCTTTGATGTAGAAATCAAACCATCATCTTTCCGATCTCTGACCGCTCGCTCTTTGGGATGCGAATTCTTCTAGAAGGAGGAAGGTGAAAAAGTTGAAATAGTCATTATTGTCAAGGCTTTTTCATCTTCCTAGTCGCCGGATGATCGACACGCAGTGTGATCGTAAAGATCCATCGCTACTATAAATAAGACTATGGTAATCGCCTTTCGCATCGCTGTACTTTTCACCAATCTCTCCTTGTTTAGCACATTCAATTTTCAAAAGAGGTGTTTCTTCAGATGTCGAACTGATGGAGAAGAATATCAAGATTGATAACCGCTTATGGCACATGCATCCGCCGATGTATCCGGGTAAAGGGACCGCTGATGACCCAATCATTCTTGATTTTGAAGGCGATCCCCCCTATGTCCGGGGATAGCCAGGAGGTTAGCTGAGGAAGAGAGGGAGCGGACGCTGAAGATGATCCGTAGCAGGATCCGAATCCAGTAGCAAGCTCGTCAGGTTCAATCTCGTCAGGCTCAAAGCGGTGGCTCGGAGTCCCAAGGCTCAACTTCCGGAATCCGTTGAAGGGACAAGGCGGGGTATGCCTCGTAGCAGTATGTATGGTCCTCGAACCTTTACAAATTGTACTTTCCGTGTGTATATGCTCGGATAATTTTTTTTATAAAATTCGGACTATTTTCATCAGATGAAATCGACACCTTTTTCTTATTCGTACTTCGTCGGATTATATTGACGCACGTATCCTTGTAAGATGATCAACAAATACAAACTCGGACGTGGTTGATGGGCTTGTTTGGGTTTGGTTGGATAACTCAACTGGCCCAGCACTGTTCAACCCAAACGGGTGACTCAAGCCCATTGCTGACGTCAATCTGTTAGTGTGGCGGACGCTGATTGGTTGGAGTGTTCTATAAAAAGACACGACCCCAATACCAAAACCGTGTAAACTGATCCCAAATTCTTCTTTTTCTATCTCTGATGCTCGAGGTAAACCATTAAAGCCGGACCTCTTCTCTTTTCTTCCAATCCTACTTTAGTGGCTCGAATCTTTTTTGAATTGGTAATGGTTTCCTGATTTCAAGAGAGTTGGAGTCTCTAAAGATGGTTAGGCAGAGATCTCAACAAGCTTCACTTGTATATACCATTATCTGTTGGTACTTTGTTCTCCCCGGACACTGGATCTACATTACCATGGTACGGTGATATCATGAAAGATTCTATCATGTCTAACCATTTTTCCATGTGCAGGTAGATCGGGTTCCTGGTCTCCATGGGAACTATACTTACCGATTGATATGGAAAAAGCTTTTCCTGACGGGGGAATAGCCTCGACGGGAGATGACATATCTCCTGAGACTTTCTCTATAGTTTATGTATTGCGTATGTAGATCCGGATAAAGATTCGAGATTGTAGATCAGAAGACAAATGTTATGTATAATTCATTTCATCTATGAATAAAACTCATTGCTTGCCTTTTCTTGTCACTTGAACGTTAAAATTTCAGATGCACGAATTGAAAGATAGAAGTTGAATTGATTTGCCGGAAATTCAATGACAAAAGGGTTAACAAAAAAACAGAACTGACGGAGTTCCGTGTAATGGATAGTTGGAATCTAAAATAACCAAACGACCTGACGGCGATTCACGTAACCATCTCTATGCGTAAAACATTTGAAGGTTTCTAGCATTCCATGTAGGCTTGAGTTTTCCAACATTGCTCAAAATGTCAGCCCGGCGAAGTACTAGGTCTCCGACCTGCAAGTTTTTTGCCTAAACATTCTTGTTGTAGGCTCGGGCAGCAGTTGCTTGATACCTATGGATATTAGCCAGTGCTTCAGTTCTTTTCTGTTCCAGCATGTCCAGGTCAAATATCCGAGCTTCACGATTGGCGGAATCTTCGAACTCTTGGACCCTCATAGTCTCAACAGCAATTTTCGCTGGTATAACTGCTTCCAAACCATATACCAAGGCAAATGGAGTTTCTTTGGTCGCGGTCCGTGCAGTGGTGCGATGAGCCCATAGTACGCCATCTAGGTCGTCCGCCCAGCTTTCTTGGGAAGTTCTCAACAGCTTTTCCAGGATCTTGACTATTGTCTTGTTTGTGGACTCGGCTTGTCCATTAGCTTGCGGATGTCCAACTGATGTGAAACGTTGTTCAATCTTGAAGGACACCAGCCATTCCTTGAGCCTATTGCCTGAAAATTGAGCACCATTATCCGAGACAAGAACTCTGGGTAGGCCAAAGCGGCAAATGATGTTCTTCCAAATGAAGGCCCGCACTCGACTTTCCGTAATGGTTGCCATAGCTTATGCTTCTACCCATTTGGTGAAATATTCCACGGCCACAATCCGGAACTTCTTCTGTTGGGTGCCCCTCGGGAACGGTCCGACAATATCGATGCCCCATTGATCAAACGGACACGCTATGATTGACGGAATCATAGGATGTGTCGGACGATGTGGAATGTTCGCATAATACTGACAATCGGGGCATCTTCGAGCGTGGTCGGCGGAATCTTTATCAATGCTAGGCCATTAATAGCCTTGTCGTATGATTTTCTGGGCAAGAGTTCTTCCCCCGGAATGACTTCCGCAGCTTCCGTTGTGTATCTCTTCCAAAGACGGCCTTTGCTTGTTGCGGGCTCAAACATCTCAAGTGAGTCCCAGCAAAAGATCTCTTGTACAAATCCTCTCCTAGTGTAAAGTACCTGTTCGCTCAGCACTGCACGCTCCTTGATTCCTTCGGATCAGCTAGTAGAGACCCGTCCTTGAGATAGTTAAAGATGTCAGTCATCTAGTTTCTTCCTGTGTCAGTTATCATGACAGCCGAATTGAGACTCATGACGGATGAGTCAGTAACAGTGAGTAGGATTACTCTCCTCGGTTCAGAGTCATTGCTATGGATGCGATTTTGCCAGAAAGGCCCGCTTTTCATTCCGTGCTCACAAACTTTTTCGTGGTAAATTCTCAAAGTAGCCGATTTCCCTCGAGTAGTTCAAGATACTTGATCATCAAGGACCTTTTGTGGCAAAAGTTCCTAAAATTGATCTTCAACTAGTCGTGAGTCCGTAAGCTTTGAGCTTCCTGACCGCAGTGATCCGCCAGATGTAGCCCGACTAACAATGCTTCATACTCAATTTCATGATTGGTAACTTTGAATTCCGTGGATATCCAGAAGTCGAGTTCCGCGCCATCGTGGCTCTTAAGAAAGATTCCAATCCTCCCACTCTTCCATTGAGGAACCATCCACTTCCAATGTCCGCACATCAAGGGTGTTTTTCGTTTGGAGGTCTTCGTAAGCTCCCGAGGTTCCAACCTTTGTTCCTCTTTTCTTTGATTTCCGTCCGGAGTTGTTAGTTTCGATCCGCTTGCAATATCGCCAAGAAGGAACATCCGTCAATTCGAGTTTCTCACATGATGCAAAGGTGGACCGATTGATGAATTGAGCATCCTCGAGGTTTCGGGTTGAACTTCGCGAACTGCCTTCCGATAATCTGCTTGGTTATTAGGCATTCAAATGCCTTGTCGTCGTACTTTCTAAATCCTCCTCGTGATATTCCACTAAGAAGTCGGCGAGACTCGAGCCTTCTCGCCGACGGAGCTCGATAGAAAATGTCGATTCACTCAAATTTTGATCGCCACTTAGAGAGTCGCCCAGATTGATTAGGCTTCCCAGTGACTCGCTTCAAAGGTTCCGAGTTAGTACCACTATTTTGTGAGACTTGAAGTATGGTTTTAATCGCCTATGTGTAAACCAAAGCATATGCAAACTTCTCAATCTTCACGATCTTGTCTCCGCCAAAGAAGGGCTTTACTAAGATAGTAGATTAGCAAGTGATCATTAGCTTGAACTGCATTAATACGGAACTCATTGCTTCTTCCGTGATTGCCGGGTAGAGGTAGAGTGGTTCTCCTCGACGGGTTTGGAGAGCAAAGGAGGGAATGGAGGTACTTTTTCTTTCTTGAAAGCCTCGTAACATTCCGCTGTCCACTCAAAGCTCTCTCCTTCCGGAGGATTTTGAAGAACGGAAGATTCTTCTCCGCAGATCGTGAAATAAAACGACTTAAGGACATGAGACGCCCCATGAGTTGTTGTACCTCATCGAGGGTCTTCGGATGCGCGATCTAGGATTGCCTTGATCTTCCTGGTTTGCGCTATCCCCTCTCCGTGACCATGTATCCGAGGAACTTCCTCCTTTACTCCTAACGGCACTTTTCCGGATTCAATTTCATTCCATACTTCCTAAGAATAGCGAAGCACTTGTTCAAATGATGCACATGTTGCTCTTCGCTTTTTCGACGAGCATGTCATCCACGACACTTCCATGCTTTTTCCAATCTCGCCCTGAACATTCGGTTCACCAGACGCTGGTAAGTGGCTCTGCATTTTTCAATCCAAGGGCATTACCTTGAAACAAAGATACCCCCGCAGGAAGAAAGTCGCTTTCGATGTCCTCCTCGCCATCCGAATTAGGTAAAACCTTAGTATGCGCCCATAAACCTTTAAATGCACATCCGGACGCGGAGTCAACCAACCGATCTATTCGTAAAGGTTACGGTCCTTTGGGCGTAACTTGTTCAACCTAGTGAAGTCATTGCACATCCGCCATTTGCCGGTGATTTCTCTACCGTAACCACGCTATGCACTCCAATCAGAGTAACGGACTTCTTCGATATGCCCTGCTTTCAGGAGTCGCTCAACTTCAGCTGATATGATGGCATCCTTGACCGGACCAAAATCTTTCCTCTTTTGTCGGATGCACTTAATCAAGGGATCCATGTTCAGACTGTGAACAGTAATCCTCGGATCTATTCCCTTTAGGTCATCGGTGCTCCAGGCAAACACATCACTGTTGTCGCGGAGACAAGCAATGAGCTTCATTTCCACCTCCGCGTTCATATCCGTTCCGATCATTGTCTTCGTCTGCTTCCAACAACAATCTCAATTTCCTGAGAGTTTCATGAGGCTCGATCAGCAGCTTCTAGGAAACTTCTCCTTCCGCTCCCTACTCCAATTTATGGATTCTCCTTTTGGCCGTAAGAACAATCAAGGGTCGAGGTCAAAGTGATCACAAGATGGGACGCACTTCTTGTGGACATAATGTAACATTCCCAAGCTTCACGGACGTTTCCCACCTCTTCTCCAACTCCGAAGGGAGTTGGAAACTTCATTCTGTTATGGAGAGTGGAGGAAATAGCCCGGAATTGATTGAGTCCCGGACGCCTAAAGATGGCATCAGTCGAAAGTCCGTCCACCACTACTTAATCGGACCAACTGTGTCACTCTTGCCGGGAAAGTCCCGAGTGAGACATGCAACATAACACTTCCTAGGGGTCGAACAGTTCCCCCTCCAAACCCTAGTATAGAGGTGTGGACTCTCTCATATTGAATTCTCCCCAGCTCCATCTGGTCTAGTGTTCTTTGGAAATGATATTCGAGGAACTCCCTGTGTCCACCAAAATTTTGTTCACTCTATAAGTCGCGATGGTTAACGAAACCACCAACGGAAAATCTGGATTATCAATGTCCTCGCCTCCTGCCGTAGGAGGACGAATCTCGCTATCATCGCAGGATATAGCGCTTACCTCAATTCGGAGCAACAGACGCCTATCGTTGTTCAAGATTTTGAGCACCCGCCTTCGCTCCTACTATCACCTCCAGATGGTCCACCGGCGATGGTGTTGATCACTCCGCTGTACGGAGGGTACTCCATATCAATGTCATCGCTATATCTGTACGGATGTCCATCCATGCGAGGCGGATAATGAGCTGGCGGAGGTGGCAAATATAGCGGACGGTGGTGGTTCAGAGAGCATTATCCTCCTCCTTCGCCTCCGCTCTATCGCGGCTCGGAGGGCTCATCCGCATAGATGTGCTCCTTTAGCTTTCCCTCTCTCACCGTGTTCAACCTCGCTTTCAATCGATACCATCGCCTCGCGGACTACGCCACTTGTGGAACTTGCGCACTTCTTTCCATTCTTATTCTTCCTATTGTTGTGAGAGGGCTTTCGCCATCGACATCCAAATTTTCTTCTCGATGATAGTTGCCAAGATGTCGGATCTTGGTCTATTGAGACGAATATAATCCACGTATCTCCTCGGCGGACTCCTTTCTCTGTGGAAGCCTTTATCTCTGTGATCCTTCTTTGGGTCGAACTTGCCCTAGTGTTGCACTTGTTTCATCGGCCCTTTCCTTTCTTGGAACCAAATTTCATCGAACATTCCTTCGTACTCCTCTCCGCACATCACTTCTTCACAGATGTCATCTAAATTCTTTTCACTCCTCACTTCCTGACTAGAGAGTTTTCTGCGGAGTTCTGAGTTGAAAGTGTTAGCATACAGGTGACGGACCCATTCCTTAATACTGTGTGGCTCAACTCGAAGAACTTCCGCGTGAAAGCGATCTAGGAAGGTCCTTAGATCCTCTTGCTCCATCAGATAACTTCTCGCCAGTGCTCTACGGACGCTTTCTCCTTTTTGATTTTCCAAATCGCACTAAGAACATGGAAGAAAGGTCCAGATATGACCTTATCGACTTGTTCGCAAAGTGGTGTACCAATCCATAGCCGCTCAAGAGAGTGGATGAGAACGTAAGAGCTTTTGTATTGTCGCCATTCCTTGAATCCATCTTGTCGTATACCTTGTCAGTGAACAACGGACAAGCATCCCCATAGTAGTATTCCAAGCTCGGAATTACCTAATCCGAAGTTTCGCTTTTCCTTCTCTCTCATGATGTCATCGCAAGGATTTGGTGCACTAGTAGTTATCTCGCCGTGGTCTTTACCGTATCCGAGATTCGTAATATGGGCCTCCAAAGCCTTCACCGAGCGAGATCTCATCAGCCATGATCTCTCCCGCCTCGGATGAACAACTACATCGGCGGAGTTCATC
This sequence comes from Plantago major, assembly GCA_026545765.1. Taxonomy (NCBI): domain Eukaryota; kingdom Viridiplantae; phylum Streptophyta; class Magnoliopsida; order Lamiales; family Plantaginaceae; genus Plantago; species Plantago major. The sequence goes on along the minus strand of JAIFAC010000192.1, from coordinate 61,082 downwards.
TATCCGACCATCGAACAGCTTCGCATTTGATCTCGCTCTCGTGAGGTGCTTGTCGCGAAACTCGGATGCCTATTATCCCTTCTTGAAACTCTATCCTTCCGCTTGGGCTCCTTCACCCCGAGCTTGAGAGGCGATGCACGATCTAGAAGGTTTCGCAAATCCTCTTGAGGTGGCCGATTTCCTAACCTCATTGGATCGGACGCTGTTTATTTCTTGATAATGCGTGCTCGCTGAGCAGGAGTAGCCATTGGTGGAGTGGCTTTCGAGGATGGGCATTGTTAGACCTCGTGAACTTGGATGATTATGAGCAATCTATCAAACTGGTCTCACTTAGTCCGAGGTCACTAGTGCGACAAGACGACCATCGGGCATAGTGAATCGCTGACCAGAATGGGGCTCGAGTCACGAGAAGCTTGGCGACCCTTCTCTATGGTCCACAGCACAACATTCTCAGAACACTTCGACTTCGCGGAGCGCCTCTTCCTTCATCCGAGGATGGGGTCAGGCACCCATCGCCGGATATCTCCTTCCAGCTCCCTCCACCACAAGGGCTCTTCGTCTGGGTGGGCGGACGCCCTGGCGTGGTGGTGTTCCTACGCCTGCCGCACTAGTCCGTGTTGTCTGTCTTGTTCTTGCCATCAGCTTAACTCAAACACAAAAACTTTTTGTAAAGATTCCCATAGACGGCACCAAAATGTTGAGGGTAAAACCTCGAACACTAACTAAACTATTACAAGTAACCTAATCTAGGATCCGCCTCCTACTTGAAGTCCGAAGCAAGACTGGTCCGAGCTTGAGTACCTGAAAGGACTAAGTGGGGTTAGATTGATTACCCGGAGTGCCTATGTCAATCCGGTAAGAGACTTTACTCAAGAGAGAGTTGGAAGCTCTCAATGTGATAGTTATGAGGAAGGTTATGAAATCAAGCAGACTTAGGGATTGTTGCTTACCTCAAGGTCTTGGACCTTGTGCTATATTTATAGTAATCGTATCTTATGAGATTGCTGACAAGATGATGCCAAGTGTATGCTTCAGACTAGGACACTAATGCTACCTTTGGCCCATGGCCCATTAGTGAACAAAGAATCCAATACTAATCATGGCCCGGAGGGTAGTTCGACCTTTCCCTCCGTGAGTACTGCTCCACATGTTGGTCCTCGTAAGTTCCTGACAGACCAGATGCTTGGTTGATCGGCCTTAGGAAACTCAAGGTGTCCGACCTAGAGTTCCACGGAAGTATCTCATCGGTTCATATATACGCTTGGTCTTACTGTGATGATGGCATCCGAGATTCTCTCGTCCGGTCCGTTTAGCATCTTAGGACTGACAGTTTGTGGTACTTGGAAGGACCATGTGACCTTTTGTCAGGTTCGGAAGTCATCCATCTAGCTTGGTCGAACCTAGTCAAATGACGGTCGATTTGTAAATACTAGTTGACCTGAGATGGTTTCCTTTATGTCGGACCATTCGAAGGTCGGACTAGCAATGAATAGGCTATCTCAGCCTTCATGCGCTTTAGGACACGGTCTATGGCGCCCTTAATGGATTGGACACATGTCCGTATCAACAGGTGGGACTATCGAAACTGATTGCTCCGGATGGACAGATTCTGACCTCTCCGCAAGACTTGGAGCGGGAGGTTCTCCGATCTATGTTGAACTTGTTGGAAAGGTTGCGCAGCAACTGCCGAGCGTCAATATTGATGCTCTAAGGTCCGGAAAATAGCTTAGTCGTGACGAACGACTTGAGCTGCTAGCCCCCATCTCCGAAAAAGAAATCTGGGAAGCTCTAAGTGACATCGGGGATAATAAGGCTCCAGGGATAGACGGATACAATGCGAAATTTTTCAAATCTGCCTGGAATACAATCAAGGGGGATGTCATTCGATCTTTCATGGATTTCTTCCACTCGAATCAGCTTTATGCTGCGGCTAATTGTACTTTGGTTACACTCATCCCGAAATCCGCTAGTGCTTGCACCATGAAGGAGATGAGACCGATTTCGTTGTTTCACCGCTCACAAGATCATCTCCAAAATAATCACTAGAGATCGAGTCGTAATTAACTCAGAGTCGATTTAAAGTCAATCTGCGATTTTTCTGGGAAAGGTCATCCATGATAATATCTTCCTGGCTAGTGAGCTTGTACGGGGTTATGAACGGAAAGGTATTTCTCCACGTTGTATGACTCAGATAGATTTGCAGTAGGCATTTGATACTGTGGAATGGAGGGCTTTGCAATCGATTTTGGAAGAGATGGGATTTCCGACTCTATTTGTGACTTGGATTATGAGATGTGTAACGACGGTCTCCTATCGTTACGTTATTAATGGCTCCCCTTCGCAGCTTTTAAAAGCTAAGCGAGGCCTCCGACAGGGTGATCCTATGTCCCCACTATTGTTTGTTATTATGATGGAATATTTGCACCGCGTTCTGAGCCTCCTCAAAAGGGACCCGGATTACAATTTCCACCCACGATGTGAAGAATTGGGCATAACAAATTTGTGTTTTGCCGATGACCTTCTCTTCGCCCGTGGTGATCTCCAATCCGTAGAGCTGTTGCTTGATCATTGTCGTGTGTTCTCGGCTTCGATAGGCCTTTCTGCGAACCCCAGCAAATGCCAGATTTTCCTTGGAGGTGTTTCTCGATCCGTGAGGGATGAAATTGTACACATGATAGGCTCTAAGCTGGGCAAGTTACCTATAAAGTACATCGGGGTACCTCTTTCCACTCGCAAACTTGCCATTCGGGATTGCCAACCTTGATCGATCAATCACCTCTCAGATTCAACATTGACTTCTAAGCTTTTAAGCTATGCGTAAATTCCAACTTATCTGTAGGTGCTACATGCCATGACCAAGCATCGGATACGTGTCATCCCTCTCCCATCTCTGTCCTAAAACGCATTGAATCCATCCGCCCTTCTTGTGGAGTAACACCGATGTTATTACTGAAAGCACCGTCGATGGGACAAAGTTTGTGATGAAAAGAATAAGGGTGGCCTAAATCTGACTTCAATTGCTGATTGGAATAAGTGCACCATTGCTAAATTACTATGGAACTTGTGCATCAAAGCTGACAAGCTGTGGGTGAAATGGATACATTGCTATTATATTAAGGATCGCGATGTCATGGATGTAATGATAATCGCGAATTGTTCATGGATTTTGAAAGCCATCATGAAGGCTCGTGCACTTGTGCAATCATCTAGCATATGGCGATGGTTCTATGGTTCGCAATTTCCCACCGTGTTATTATACAAGGAGATTAGGGGATAAGCAAGACGCCAAATGGAAGAAGTTTTGTTTCGAAACAAAGCACCACCACGGGCTATGTTTTGTGCTTGGATGGCTCTACATGAACGCTATAACACGGGATGTAATCCGACGATGGGATCCCAGATAGACCCAACTCGCCTGCTCGTCTGCAAGTAGAAACGCAGAAAGACTTATTCTTTGAATGTACCTATACTAATGGCATTTGGCTCGGTAATGAGATGGTCGAAATTATTAGAACTCCCATGGCTGGAGCATGGAGATCGATGTGTCAGGTCGACGCTTTGGTGGTACACATTGAAAGCCAAGCTCCTCAAAAGCGCCTTCATGGAGACAATTTATGCCGCTTGAATGGAGAGGAACGCTTACTTTGTAAAAAACTCAAAACCCAAGATCTCGAGGATAACATTATTGAAGTCTTAGTTACTAGAGCATGGCTTGATCCCCGATTGAGAGCACATTGTGCACGATTAATGTTAGCTCGATAGAGTAGCGTTTTTTCATCTTGTTTCTACTAGTCATTTAGAATATTTTGGATCTTTTACCTGGATCCTAGGATCGGCATGTACTTAACAGATTGGAAGGAAATAAAAGTTTAATGTTTGTTCCAAAAAAAAACAATATTTAATTTTGAATTAGATCTTGAGTTCACCGAGGAATAATCATGAATTTCACTCTTTTGAGATCAAGGTTGCTCTCGTAAATGTTTCATTTTACTCAATTTGAAGGTATGCTAAAACCGAATGAAGTCGTGATAGAAGATGGTCAAAATAATCTTATTCTCGAGGTATTGTCTTATGATGTCGATGCAATGTTGAATGAGCATAGCCGCCTTTATCCATGTTTGATCAAGAGTAAAGAGATGCATACCATGAGATGTTGTATCCGCCGTTCCTGTGAGGTTTTCTTCCGTATGGATACGGTATGGGAAAGACTTTCTTATGGAAGACCCCATGCTCGCTTATGGAAGGCGTGATATTGTTCTCCCAGCTATGCTGCAGTATTGCTTCTCTACTTCTACCTGGAGGTCGTACTGCTCACTCGAGATTCAGCATCCCTTTGAATGTTGACGAGACAACCATGTGTAGTACGATTGTCCCCGGATCTGACCTTACAGGATTGTTGAAGAAGACAAAGCCGATTATATGGGATGAAACCCTAATGACAAACAGGTTTTGTTTCGAGTCATTGGATCGTAGTCTGCGAGACATTATGAGGAGAGACTATGGAGAACCATTCGACAAGCCATTCGGTGGATCGTAGTCGATTGGTGGAGATTTTAGGTAGATATTGCCGGTCATTCCAAAAGGTAGTCGGCAGGACATAGTGCATGCTTCTCTGTGCTCATCTAGAAGACTATGGAGTTCATGTCGTGTTATGAGGTTGAACAAGAACATGCGCCTTCAGGTTTGAGTCATTTTGTGTTTTTCTAATTCATATATAAAATCCCATTTTGGTGTTACTCATGGTTTTCCTTATTTATTTTGTATAACAGTCAGGCGGCTCACCTGCCAAGATTCAGAGAATAAAGGAATTCGGTGATTGGTTGTTGCGAGTTGGAGACGGTGAAGTTGGTGATAGCAATGACGGTGAGGTGGAATTCGAGTTACCCGATGATATACTAATTCGTGATGCCTCTAATCTAATAGATGCCATTGTCAGGAGCACATATCCTTCGATCTTAGATCATGTGGGTGATGGCTGATACTTTCAGGATAGGGCGATTCTTGCTCCGACTAATGAGATCGTCCAGGAGGTTAATAGAGAAGATGATACTTCCTGGAGATGCCACTGAGTTCATGAGCTCAGGTAGTATATGTCCTCATGAGGATGATATGGTCAATAGAGAAGATGTGTATTCAGTCGAGTTCCTTAACACTATTAGGACATCGGGTATACTGAATCACCTCATTCATTAGAAAGTTGGTTGTCCTATTATGCTCCTCAGGAATATAGACCAATCAGCCGAATTATGTAATGGGAAGAGATTGATTGTCACTGCCATTGGAAAACATGTCATAGAAGCTAAGATGATGCATGGCAAGAATGTTGGAGTTAATGTATTTATTCCTCGCATGGTGCTCACTCTGTCCGATGTTGCTAAGTTTCCTATCAGATTCCAGCGGAGACAGTTCCCTATTTTTGTCTGTTATGTTATGACAATCAATAAGAGTCAGGGACAATCTTTAGCTCACGTTGGTCCCAGATTCCGCCGCTTTAAGCCACTACCAATCAGATGTCGCATTTTCGAGGTTGACCACAAAAAGGGGGCTCAAAGTTTTAGTGCTGGATGAAGATGGAAATCCAACTAATAAGACGACAAACGTCATTTACAAGGAAGTCTTTAGAAATAGTGTATTTATAAGTTTTCTTGCACATTGATGCACTTCACTGCGACGGTGAAGATCCGATAATAGTGTACTACTTTATTTTCAATACATGTATTCAACATCAACTTTTAATTTATATTCCGAATTCGCTTTAACTTTGATATTTCTTTTGTTCACACATATTTAAAGTTGGCTATATTCCAAATTCGCTTACATTTAGTATTTTCTTTCGTTCACGTATATTTAAAAGCTCACTATACCATGACATCGCCACGGGTTGGTACTAGACGTGCTTTTTTCTGTTCCTGCAGGATATAGAAGAGATACACATGAGCTAATTAGTGATGTGTTGATCTTTACATGTCTATCAACAACATTTTACACATGAAGACTTTCAAGTTCCTTTTCTTTATTTATAAGATTCGATCGGTTGGATGAGGTATAAGGGTTCTCTTCACGGTCTCGCCCGTAAGGATCGGTTCTATCCCACCCGAATTCAACCCCATGCGAAATAATGATGTTCAGGTCCGGTCTAGCATATACTCGAACCCATTCCACACCTTTGTTAGAAGACCCGAGTGCAACATTTTATGATTAAGTTAGTAAAAAGTACATTTTTCTCGGGGGGTGGGACTCTCTAGGCGGGGAAACTCTCTTCGATCTTCGCTCTACTTTCTTGATCCATAACGGGCTTGGGGAACTGATACTCTCTAGGTGGGGAAACTCAATTCGATCTTCTCTCTACTTTCTTGATCTACATAACGAGCCGGTGGAGGGGGGGATTAGCTTATACTCTCTAGGTGGAGAAAATGTCTTTGATCTTCTCTGCATTTTCGATTCCATGACGGGCCGTCAGGGGGGACAACTGCATCATGTGAAATTATGTTTGTAGAATAATAATTTTTGTCTTGGTGGGGTGACGATACCATCATGGGTTGTTGAACCTGGTTGGAAAAATAACCGTAATATGTGAAATTAAGGTCAGATAATTTTTTTCAGGTTCTGCTGAGGGTGACCACCGCGGTTGGAACCCTATTGATTGTGTATACTTTTGTATTTTATTTTGGTTTCGTTTGAGGGATAATTTTTTTTTAAAAAACATGTTTTTTTTTAATAAGCTAATTATATTACATGGGCTCACCCATGATCGAACCTCTTGCATGTAAAAGTTTTTTTTAAAAAAACATGTGTCTGTTACTAATTAACAGGTCGGGTATGGTATGACCCTATTTTTACATTTTCTATATTTAACATAAATAAACACTAAATGATATAATATTGAATGAAGAATGACTACCGACCGACACCATAATCAACGTTATTCACATAAATTTAACTACCTTATTTTCTCGATTAATTTATTTTAACACCCCCTTTCTGTTTATTATTAAAAGTCAACTATACCGTGGCATCGCCACGGGTTAGTATTAGTTTCCTTTTACATGAATGGATCAGTATTAAATATTTAATAAATACTCTATTTTTTTAAAACTCCAATATTTCATTTTATATCATTTAATAAATTTAATTTTATTTTAGAGAATACAATAATTTATTCAATTAACAATAATATTCAAATTGTTGTGTATGTTTGCCTTGTCACTTGAATTTAATATATGCTCAAATATATTTAAGAGTTTTGTAGATAAGTAAATGTCTACATCTAATAAGTTTCATTAATAAATTTATATTTATTTTAATGAATAAATGATTTATTTAATTAACTAAAATATTTTTCAGTGTTTCGTAGATAAATTCATATGAGACTTAATAAAAACTATATACTATGCGGTCAAAATACTAAAAATAAACTGTGAAAGTTATAAGGTGCATTGCATTTTGAATATTAAAATGTTCCATAGTATTTTCAAAATGTAAATTTACAAAACCAATATATATCATTTAATAAATTTATATCTTATTTTAATGAATAAATATTTATTTATAATTGATGTCTATGGATTCGTCTTGTCGCGATGAATCCAAATATATGTTCAAAATAATTTTTGGAGTTTTGCAGATAAAATTATATGAGATTTAATAAAGCTATATATGTAGTGAACATACTAAAAATATAAATAGTGAAAATTATAAGGTGGATTGCATACTTAAGAATAAATTTTTCCTTAGATTATTTTCCAAATTTAGAATTTACACGACCAAAAGATCTCATTTAAAAAATAAATTTTTTATTTTAATATATATATAATTTATTTAATTAATAATAATATATAAGATTAGTGTATATGGATTCGTCTTGTCACGTTGAATCCAAATATATGTTCAAAATATTTTTTGGAGTTTTGCAGATAAAGTTATGTGTGATTTATTAAAAACTATGTATATTATTAATATACAATTAAGGTCAAACATATGTTCATAATATTTTTTTAGAGTTTTGATGATAAAGTTATATGTGAGCTAATAATAACTATATATGGAGTTAATATACCAAAAATAAATTATACACTTTTAAATTGCTATTTTATTTTTTCTTTAATTTTGTGAATGAAACTCCATGAAATTCAAAGAGACATGCAACATCATATTTTGCCTATGTGTTATGCCTCTTTGCTCACATAGCTCACCACCTTTTTTATATATATAGATGAACCAAATTTATTATATATGTTGGCATACATATCAATCAATTGATTCATACATACAACCAATATTAACCATGCTCGTTTCCCCAACTAGTTCCACCTGAGCTACTCCTCAGGGTCATGTGGAGAATCCCCAACATCACTACCGGCTCGAGATCCCCTACGTGGGGAAGAGTTAACGCTGGCATCAGATTCCTTACGTGGAGAGTTACCAACACTACTATCAACATCAGGAGCATCACTTCCTCTAAGAGTCACGTGACTATCAGAACTAGACTCTGAAACCGGACATATCTTGTTATTCTTTTTGACAAAGCAAGAGCATGTAAACAATTTCTTCAGGAACAAGCCTTGTTCCAGATCCAAACTGAACTTTTGGTTCGAAGTTTTCGGATGACCAGCAACCCTTACTATCTCACTGAATCTCCGCATCCCGTATTTATTCTTGCATAATGTTACTAAGTCGAAAAGATTTCACCTTGCCAACGGAACCGGATGAGGACACACATTTTTGGGAGTGTTCTTGCTTCTCTTGCTAGCCTCAGATGATCCATGAATCAAAATTTAAAATATATATCACATGCAATTGGGTTATACAATAGGTTGCATTAAACACCAACTTATAAGCTAGAAGAGCTTTTTTTCTAAATAAGCATGATACAAGAATATCTAGTTGATAGATTATCAGTTAGTTAATCTGACTTATTCAAAAAAACTATTATCTTATTTATTTTTATTTATATACGCTATTATATTTAACAATAAAGTCGATTGATAAATAAATAAATTCATAAAACTCAACTAACTTTATCATCTATCGCTTACTTTATCGACTAGGTCCCGTTAAGGGATTTAGAGGTAAAAATATTACCCGTTAATAGGATGGCGTAAGAACAACACACAAGAATGAAAGATTAACAAAAACTTTGCCATTGTTTTTTATCTGCAGTACAATAACTAGATTAGATTGGTTGATGATTTCTTCATTGCCTTAATGTTGTTTATATATACTTAGACTAGATTAGATTGGTTGATAGAGTGATGATGATATCAATTATTTAACTTTCTGCTGATTTGATACTCCTCTTCATCAGATGGAAAATTTCACTTATAGCATAGTATCTCTAATGAAAATAGGGAAATGGAAATTAATTTTTGCAGATACTTTATAGTATTACAAAATTAATTATCTAATGCGTAATGAGACATATACCAACTATTTGTGGAGGTGGAAATTGCATTTTTGCCTTTTGCTATTATTGTTTAGCACTATCGTCTTATCTCGATGAGCTTATTTCCTACAAAGCCTAAACTGGCCAGAAAATACGAATCTTATATCAAATCCATGTCGATTATAATTGATAGCAAGATATATAGAATTAAACAAGAAACGAAGGATATATTGATCCAGATCTAAATTCTAATCACCACAATGGTGGGGATGTATTTGAGAGGTCCACATTGTAATTGGGCAATGCTTACACGCTTAACCCAAAATAAAACCGGGGAGCCATGAGTCTTGAATAGTACCCATTTTGGAGGCAAACCGTGTGAAGACAACACTATGCAATAATCAGCTTAGTAAGCTAATGGAATGAATAGTTAATGATAAGTTAGTTGATTAGGTAGTCGATTAGCTAGCTAAAATCGAGTTGATTTTAACATAGGTGTTTAGCAAATTAAGTTTATAAGCTAGCTGGTATTTTTTAACATAAAATAAAAGGGCATTACACTTATTTTTATTTTCTTTAAACTTTCTCATCGTAATATTAGTCTATATTTTTTCAAATAATAGTACATCGCATTTTTGTCTAATTATTCTAATATATATTCAATTTACTTTTCACCGCCACTTTAATAATATCATTAAAAATTATCAGAATTTGAAAAAAAAATTTGTTGAGCATTATAACTTAGTAAGGAAAAAAAATTAGTAATTGTTGTGTACTATATGTATGCATTTTAAAGATATGTGGATTAATTAATTCTTATGCTAGTTGCAAACAAGTACACAAAATGTATATTTAAGGTTCTAACAATATAAATATAAGTCGATAATTCTAATGACCTTCATGTGGTCTACAAAAAGAAAATGTAACTAAGCAAGATAATAATAAAACGGTTGGTTTTTCCTTTTTTTTAATTTAGGTCAGGGATATTTTCAGAATGAAAATGATAAGAAAGAGCTTTTTTTTTAAAAAAAAGCTAACTTGGGTAGCTTCTGCACGTACGTAACGAATTTTTTATTAGTCAATGCTCAAGAAAATCTCATGGAGCTGAAAATGAAAATGGTAAACATAGTGGTAAATATAGCCTTAGAATCCGAAACGTGGAGATGGATTCACTTCCAGGTAGTTTAGAAGGAGAGAATGGATTCGCAAGGAGCGAAGATGAGGAGTGAACAAGATGAGGAGTGAACAAGTTGTTCGTTTCCGGAATGAACAAGTGAGTGAGGAAGGAAAGAAATGAAGTTAGGTCTGTAAATGAAGAAGATGAATGCGATCTTTTCTGAGAGACTTTCCATTTCCATTTAATTGATGGAAAAATATACTCCCTCCGCCCGTTCTGGTTTCAATTTCCCGCGGGACCGGACATAAATTCTAAAAAAAATGAATACAGTAAGAGAGATGGTAATAAAGTAGAAAATAAATTGAATAAATTAGGAGAAGTAGTGAATAAAGTATGAGAGATAGTGAATAAAGTAGGAGAGACATTTTTCATTAAAGTAATGGGTAAGTGAATTTGGGGCCGATCATAATAGAATACGGGTAAATGAAACTGGAACGGAGGGAGTATATATCTATGTGTGTAGGTTGTCTAGCATACAACTTCATATTTATTTCACATCCAACACCTTCTGTATTCGTTTGTACCCACTAGATTGAAAACAGACAATAGATGCAAACCCGTGGTAATGCTATGGTATAGTTTACTTTTAATAATAAATATAATAGGGGGATCAAAATAAATTAATCGAGAAAATAAGATGGTCAAACTTTATTGTTAGAAACATTGATGGTGGTGTCGGTGGGTAGACCTTATTAATTCAATACTATATCACCGCATCTTTTTTTTGGTACAATTAATGATGACGAATATGCTTTTCAAGGTTAGGATTCAACCCGACCCGACCCATTCAGGACATGACTGATTGATAACATATGATTTTATATCTGGTCATGTATCTGTATCAGATCCGTTATGAAGTAACTAATACACGTTCTTAACAAACTGTACTCCTCAATCCCCAAAAAAAAACTAATGTGTATCACACAATTTACAGGGTTAGTTTCTGTTGGTCCAGATAACGACAAAGGAAAATACTAGGGGGAGGGGGGGGGGGGGGTGAATAGACTATTACAACTTTTGTCGATAAACACAATTTCTCAGATATCTGTGAAGATATCTGATACTTAATTTCAGAGAGCGGAAGACTTTTCTGTGATAAGTGCACGTGCTCAGGAAGATATAATGTGTTTAAATACTTAGCAGGATAAACAGAACGATAATTAAATTACTAAAAGTAAATAACACGTCTTTTATAGTGGTATCTGAAGGTGGCGTAATCCTTCAACTAATCCACTTCGACCTTTCTCAGACCTGGAATCCACTAAAACAGATATATGAGTTCACCTTACAAATATCTTTTCTTGATTCCTAAGTACACTAGGTTCCCAACCAAGTGTTCTCCCTGAGTTATTCCCCGGCTCCCAGCCAAGTACTTCATATACTCAGAAACCTTTAAGTTGTTCCTTAGTTTCCCAAACTAAGTACTTCCTATGCTCAGTAACTTTGGAGTTATTCCTTAGTTTCCCAAACTAAGTACTTCATGTACTCCACGCTTAAGGTGTCAAGTTAAGGATAGTTTGTCAGGTGAGTAGTCTTACTAACTTTTCAGTTATTAGGAATACTCTATTGAACAAGAATCACTTAACACACTTCACAATGTGTGGTGATATGTTCTTTACTGACCCAAGTCTATGTTAAATGTTCTGTTGAATGAAACTCAGATACTTGATCTTTTTTATTCAACTCCTTCACAGATAGCAATGCTTGTTAAGGATCAGGACACTTAGAACTTTCGTGCTACTTAGAATTCAAGAGCTTAGTCGCAACTATAAGATAAAGAGTAAGTAGGTTGAAGGCTTGTATGCTTGAATGAGTAAGTTCATTCTGTATGTTCAGTGTGTGTTTCAAGCATTCTAACTGGTGATATTTATAGTTGAAAATCATGCCGTTTGAATAGTATCTGTTAGGCTTAATGAAATTCAAACTATTGATATCTCAGAATAGTACTAGAAGACGTTGTCTCTTTTCGTAGATTTCTTTGTTCGGGGATGTTCATGTCTCGCATTAAATGCATTGTACTATTTTTGTCTCAGAGTACCAATGGAACTATGCACGCTTTCAAGCATTGCATGTCCCTTTCGAGACCTTCACATCTCCATATACTTGTTGAAACATTGTTTCCGTAAACATAGTTTTATCCAGGTATCCGAGTGTAGGTTTTTGTGGACACTTTTCCTCGCTCGTAAACCTTGTGTTCTCGTATATCGCTTGCAAAACTTATTTATTGAAAACACTTGTTTCTTCAAGATATCCGGACATAGGTATCGATGACCTTCGCCTTCAAAGAATCTTTTGCGCCTTCAATCTTCAAAATTTGTTGAACTCTCTTCGGATGCCTTCTTCGGTCTTCTTCAAAGATATAAAAATTACATTCAGAGACCTAACATCCTATACAAGATTTGCTAGACTAACATACTTAGTGATTTTCCTCTTTTACAGTGTTCAAGTGAACCAAGAGTACTAACCACCTTTCTGAGCTAAGATAAGTCAATACGATGCTGATCAAAATCTAAACAGATATTCCTAAGAAATTTTCCCCTTTTGATCAGTCAACGATGACTATCTTTAAAACCTATTACAACTTGGAAGAGGGAACAATCTAACACTTAATCATTTCTTATTATCTTTCAATTCATTTTAATTATGCGTAAAGTAAACATCAACCAAATCACAAGGTGTGATCTTTGCTGACAAGTTATCTTTTTATAGATTGATATCTGAGAGTAGGTTCATCAGATATGTTACAAGTAAAGTTTACATATAACTTTTACAAGGATAAAATAATAAAGCACAATCAGCAAGATACAAAATAAATAGTTAACTAGAACAACAGGAGTAACCAAGCTCCAAATAAACATCCTAATTAACTTGTCTTCAAGTCTTCAAATCTTCAGCAGCTTCCAAGGATCAATTTGCATACTCCCTATCTCCAAATCTTTTGATATCATCTGAGTAGACATAGAGAAAGGTTCTGACCAACATCTCAGTGTCTCTGGCATAACCACATACTTCTTTGTATGATTTGGTAGGATTCTTTTATGGCAAAGTGTTTGACCCATAAATACTTTTTCCATTTCCAGGCATGCTCAATTATGATATCTGATAGCTTGAAGTAATCATATATGATCCTCAGATATCTGATGTCACCCTTGTATTGCTCTTGAGTCATGTAAAAAGACTCATAGGGTTCCACAGCAAGTCTTGCTCTTGTCCCTGTTCCAGTGAGGTTTGGGACTTTATGCACATCATCAGGTTTTTCATAAGGACATTCATCATTAAAGTCCTTCCTAATGGCTTTAACTCTCTTGACAACTTCAAAATCCAACCAAGCTTTGACAAGATTGGTGTTGATCAAGATTGGCTTATCTTTTCTCCGTGCTATAAGTTGTTGATGGATGGGTACTGGAAATCCTTTTTCATTCACAAGCAAGTGTTTGAGTTCCAGTATCTAGTATCCATTCCTCTGATGAATACACCTGTAGGAGGAGGAGTTGTTGTCAGTCTTCACATACTCAATTATGGCTTCTTCTGGCCTGAGTGGAAGTTGACCTTTTCTTCTTTCAGCTCTTAATCTATTCTTCCTTTGCCTTGAGTTTTCCCTTAGATTGCTTAAAGAGCCACCCTGGATTGACTTGGTATTTTCAGAGGGTCTGCTATTGGCTTTGCAGCTAAGGGCTCAGTTAGGCTATCAACCTTTCTTCTTTTTCTATGAAGAGGAGCTTCATCTTCATCATCATCATCATCTTCCAAATTTCTCTTGTTAGGTGATTTGCAGCCTTCTTCATTGCCCTGGGATTTGATTTGTCCTTCTTCTTCTTCTTCTTCTTCTTCTTCTTCTTCTTCTTCTTCTTCTTCTTCATCAGAAGACTCATCAACCCCTATCACTTGTCTTCTCCTTGGAGCCTTGGTACCCCTTGGTGGTTTCTGTGCCCTGGCCCTTGTTGTCATTCCTTTTTCTGGAAGTTGCTGAGTGGTGGCCACTATCTGTAGAGCAGTCTGACTGGAGGAGGGCTCATTTATTTTGAGTGGTGGAAGTGATGGCTGTTCAGATTTCTTCATGTTTCCTCTTCCTTTCTGAACGCCAGATCCTTTCCACTACAAGAAAATCGGGAAAATCCGACGTTATGGGGAGACGGATTTTATCCCTCGCCCCATAACAACAGATCGCTAATTGGGGCGACGGATTCTATCCGTCGCCCCGTTCGGCGACGGATAATAGTTATCTGTCAATTTAGATCCGTCGCTCGCATGACGGATAATAGTTATCCGTCAAGAATTGGCGACGGATAATAATTATCCGTCGCCCAAGTTTGACTTTAAAAAAAAAAAAAAAGGAAATTATTAACGACGGATAATTTTATCCGTCGTTAATATTTTGATTTTAAAAAAAAAACGGGGCGATGGATAGATTATCCGTCGCTATGGGGCGACGGATACCTATCTGTTGCCATCGGCCGATTTGACACGTGTCCGTCTGCCCGTAGTTCATTTATCCCATGAGGGCGTAATCTCCTCATTTTCTTCATCTTCTTCATTCTTCATCCTCAATTTCTTCTCCTCCTCAATCCGTTTTCCGGCCAATCATCCGTTATTCCGGCCAATCTTGGTGCCTAATCGAAGCTCGTGTGACAAGGAGTTTGATTCTTCGATCAATTTCATATTTCTACCGATTAATCAAGGTATTTTGGCTAAAACCCTAGTTTTTAAAAATTTGGGAATTTTGTTTATTTTGATTAATTTGAGCAATTATATGTATATATATGATAAGTATGTAGTAGTTAGTTTAGTTAATTTCATCAATTATATGTAATTTGTTCAATTTGATATATATATATATATATATATATATATATATATATGTATATATATATATATATATATATATATATATGTAATTTGATAGTTAGTTTGGTTAATGATATGTATATATGTTAGGTATGATATGAATGTATGTAGTATGTTAAGTTTGGTATGTATGAATGTATGTAGTTAGTTTGATTTGTGTGTTAAGTATATATAGTTAGTTTAGTTAATTTGATATGTTTGTTAAGTATAGAAGTATGTAGTTTTGATTTGATAAATTTGTATGTTAAGTACGTAATTTGATATGAATATATGTAGTAATTCGATATGTATAGAGTAATTAGTTAATTTGATATGTATGTTAAGTATATAATATATGTACTAAGAGGTTGAAATGGTTAAAATATATGCCCAATTTTGTAACATATCGAACACTTAATTAATAATTAATTTATAAGGAACATATAACAATTAACAATTAACCTCCACAATCTTCTTATCCGAATTGGAATCGATCTAATAAATTAATTACGATCTAATCAATTGGAACGTGTCAGATTAAAAATAAAGTATACAATGAATTCCGACCGTTCATGGATGTACGATCGCATTTGCGTAAATGGCAGAGTTTCTAGGAGTTTTGTAGAAAGGGTTAAAGGTTTCATCTCGTTTGCCATGGGAGGTCCGGTTTGTGCAACTGGGGTTGATAAAGTGTCCTTACACATTGGAAACCTGCAGAAACAAGCAATTTATGACGCCTACAAAGATTCTATTCGAGCATGCACGTTATTTATGTCTCGAGTATCATGTATGGATTCATCACGGTGAGGAAGCACCGCCCATGGCATACCTCCAATGGAGGGAGAGGCGGTTGGGGCCGCCTATCGAAAGTGCCTTTCTACTTGTCAACATGTGTATGGTGTATTGGGAGGAGGATGTAGATCCTTGGAATGCAAGTTCTGTGGTAGGGAGCGTCACAAGTGATGAGGAGGATCGTGCATGAGAATGAGGAGTTTCATCCGTTTTGTCTCTAGGCTTGTATAACTAGTAATCATTAGTTGATATATATATGAAACCAAACGGTATGGTAAAATTGAAGCTGATGTAACTTATATTATGTAATGCCGTAACAATTGATCGGAGCTAATATAACTTATATTACGAGCAATTGATTGAATTATTGTGAAAATGATTTATTATCGTAAATGAAAGACCTCGATCTAATGAGAAAGACGTACTCAATTACCAACTCGCATCAACAAGATGATGTCGATAAACAAGGTAAGATCCCATAGAAGGTATGACGAGTTGTTTGATCTGCACGAGGACCAATATGTAGACTTAGAGGACGGCGATAACGGTATATTATGTGTATTATAACTAGTTAGTAGTTGATAACATTTGAGTAATTATATGTGTTATTATAACTGCTCAGATTATAACTCGTACTAACACATTTTATTGTATTTATTACATGTTTTTGCAGATGTCATGCAGGTCAGCTCCACCTATCGCCCCCACCACGCAGCCGCCGCAGGATAGTAGTGGTGGGTCGGGGAGTGGTCGATGATGTGAGGGCTCATGGTCGTGGCAAAGGTCTCGATTCCCGAGACCCCCGGCAGAGAGAGCGCCGTGGCTCTACCAACAAGACACATACGCCGGAGGACGACCACGGCGATTGTCCCTACTCAGTTCGATCCAAACCATCCCAACGCCACGTGGGACGGCTTGCCGCTGATTTTCCTGCTGGTCCTCCACAGTTGATGCAATGGAGGGCCTTTGGGATGCTTCATGGCGCCGAATCGATGTCCGTGACGTTGTTTACACCAACAGTGTAACTGGCATCCCGACCGACGGCAGAAGGGCCGCTCACCACCTTGGGAGGCGATCATCACACCGATTATTATCAATCGTGCGTATATATGTTTTTGCAATCTAGCATTACGGTATGTATGAAGTCTCACGCTTCTATTACTTGTAGATGATAAATTGTTGACTAGATCTGGTTTGATTTCAGTTGGCACGGGGGGAGGTGACATCCAAGTATGCCATCTTCAAGAAGGCCAAGCATATGGGTATGGACCGATCGCTGGCCTCGCCTATCATGGGTATGTTTATGTTGCTTAAAGTTCATATTTGTACACTATTACAAGTTATTTTTAAAAACAAGAATCGATCATGATATCCGCTATTTACGATTTCAGCCGAGGTTGATGCTCGTGGCGGCAGGCAGAGGACGAGACGGGTGATGTGTTGTCAACTGAACAAGTTGACAACATCTTCCTAGAGGTCAACAATCCGGACAAGAAAGGACGAATATATGGACTCGGGAGCCTCGGTTTGAGCCTGGCTAGTCCGTGGTGCTCCTCATCATCATCCCAGCAGTCCAGACGTCCGGTTTACACATGTGACTGTGTCTCGGAAATGGTGCAACAAGTCGGAACAAAGTTGCTGCTAACTCAAGAGATAGAGCAACAAAGGGACGAGATGGAGCGGCTGACAGAGAACGTAAGGAGGAGAACGAGCGCCTTGGTACATGTATGGAGCATTCATGTACTGCCCGCCATCACCCACACCCACCCCGCTCGATAGCTAGTTAGTTATGTATCTGTATGTTCGGATTTTTTTTCATATTTACACTTGTGTGGATAATTTCTCCAGCTCCGGATATTACTTTTTTTATTCAAAATTTATTGAAATATTTTCCGTATTATTCATTTATTATCGAACATTATATTGATTAATAGGTGAACTACGAAAAACTGGGATTAATATGAAATAAATAGTGACGGATTCACAGTGACGGAATTAGTGACGGAAATTTACAGTGACGGAATTAGTGACGGAATTTCAGATTCCGTCACTAACTCCAATAATATGTTGGACGACGGAAATTCATCAATGTTCTCTAGTCCAGCAACCATCTCAGAGATGGGCTTCTTCCCTTTTAGTGAGGAGGATGGTACATCTTTTGGTAATGCAGCCTTAGCATCATGCTTGTCTTCAAATACTTGCTCAGTATCTAATTCCTCAGCAATTGCCTGAATAGCAAGCTGAAGTTCTTTCATTTCAACATAAGCTTCCATTTCCTTGATTGTTTGATCTTCAATCTTTTGGATCTTTGCTTTAGATTCAGCTATCTTTTCTTCCAGTTGAAGATTTAGCTGTTGTTCTTCCTCCAACAGTTGTTTGAGTTGAGCAACTGTGGCTTGTGCATCCAATATTTTCTAAGTGTTGTCCTCAGAGTGCTCAACTACTTGTTCAGTAGAGTCTTTTTGTTGGGGAGATGCTTTTGCAGAGTGTGATTCTTGAAAAATCGAAGCAGGTCTTCTGTTGAGAATGCAGAGACCTTTGGCACACTTGTTTGAGCCTGAAAGAGAGAGTTTTGAGTTAGATTCAAAACTTGTGTAGATATCTGAGTACTAGTGTAGTTAGGTTTCTGAGTTACCTGAATGAGTACATCAGGCTCAGAGACTTGTACTACTGAGGCAGGGGGTGCCTCAGATATCTTGTTGTGAGGTGGAGACTTGGGAGTCTGGTCCTCATCAACCTTTCTTTCTATTTGACCTTACTCAACAGGAGGCTCAGAATCATTTTTCTCAGAAACTTTCTCAGTTTCTGGTGTTCTTTCTGGTGATGTTGCCTTGGGGGCTTCATCAATTTTCATGGGTGCGGGGGATGTCGCAACTCTTTCCCCTCGCACTTCTACTTCTGAATGAGCCTGTAAATAGAAAGTATTGAGTAATTATAGAAGAATTCATATTAACCCATAATGAAGAATGTTTATCACTTATTTTTATATACCTTCACACTAGAAGGCTCAATGACATTTTCTTCAGAAACCTTGACGGTTGTGGTCCTTTTCCGGCATTTCGCTTTATCTTCTTCTTTCTCGCTTGGAGACTATTAGAAACATCCACTTAATTAGTTAAATTTATTAACTTTTAACTGAAGTAATATCTTAAGGAGCTCTTTATCCCTGTAGCACAGGCTCAGATTCCTTAAGAGGTGAGGTTGTGGTAGCCTCCTTCGCAGTCTCTGAGGCAAGCTTTCCAGCTTCCTCTTGTTCTTGTGTTTCTAATTCAAATGTAATAAAGAAATTTTAATAAGTAACAAGATTTAAGCATAAGTTATCACAAGTAAAGAGTTAAACCATTCAACTACCGAGCTTTGTCAGCCGACCGTCTCTCGAACTTGTGGAGTTTCCATGCGTTGGTCTTGTTGTTCCATTTCTGCTTCTTTGTTTGAAGTTTCAGGTACTTCAGACCTTTCCTATGTGTGCAACTCAGTTGCCTCCCCTGGTTGATCATTCTGAGCAGATGCCTCAGTTTGATCCCTCTCATTGAGTTGGGGAACCTGCTGCTTAGGATTTTCACAAGAATTAGGAGGCCGGTATGTCAAACTATAATTCATTCACCATGGCTTCATTTTCATCCGGTGAATCATGTGAATTGATGAATTAAAGTGGCTCATTCTCGATCCTTTGTGAGCCAGTATAGTGTGGAGGCAATGTCAGAATCCTCCATCACTATATCACCACTTCTCAAAGCTTCTTCTACCAGCTTGAGTGTGTCTTGTCCAGATTCCTTGGACACAGTTGCTTCTTCAGCAACTTTTGAACTAGTTTCTCTTCAAAGAACCTTGGGGATTATTGCTTCCTCATCTTCGATTCCTCAATGAAATGGGATCGAGTTATCAATAATCCCCGCCGCTTCGCAGAGTGTTTGAAGTTTCACCGCTTTTATCAAGATTGATGGGTTCATCGCCAGTGATTTAGCAAAGATTGATGAGTTCATCAGCTGTGGACTTAGCAGCATTGATGAGTTCATCTCCATTGATTAGTTCATCAGCAGTGGCGACAGATATCTGAGAGTCGACATCCACAATGGGTATGCCTTTTGATTTGCCAGCAGACTTCTTTCGTGAAGTTCTGGGCTTTTTGGTCGCAACGGAACCCTCAGATACTTCATCAGTCTTTCGTTTCTTGGAACCAATCTGAGACGCAATAACCTTTTTCATCATGTTTGTATACTCATATTTGTAGAGCAGGTTACTGTTGGCTATGTCAGCCGTCTCTCTGAGCTCAATGCCAAGCTTCTCCAACAAGAAGCATATCTTCAGTCCATAGCTTACTGTGGCTTTTGGTTCAGCAAGGCCCTTGACGATTTTAGTCTCAAAGCCTTGAATCTTCTTCACAAATTTCATAAAGGCGTACTTCCCCCCAATTGAAAGGGTTTTCGAGCCTTTTGTTCTGTTGATTCAACAAGAACATCATCATCCAGCGTTCTTGGCTTATCTGGTCGGCACCTCCTTGTAGACCATCAAAGCATATGTGAGGAATGCATGCCAATACATCCCAGTGAACCAACAGATGTCTGGTTCTATTGTCAGCAAGTTTGAAGTTGATGGGTGTATCTGATTTTTCAAGATCACACATATCACTGTATAGTTGCTTCACACCTTTAAGGAGATCATCATCCTTGGTGTTTATTTCAAAATCATTTCCCAGATTTTGAAGTTCAAACAACTCACAGAAAGTTGTTAAGTTCAAAAGGATGTCCTTTCCTTGAACTTTTGTTTTTATAGACACTATTTCAGTGTCTTCATCAACACAGGAAATAATCCTGGAATTGTTGTAAAATTCCAGCACATCTAGTGAAGAAACTCCACTGGGGATAGCAGATAGGAAACCCTTGATTTGTGCCTTTTCAAGCATACCAAGAATTAACTTCCTATCAGCTTGGTTTTCAATTGCAGCAACGAGGTATTCCTCAATCATGGTACCACCCCAAATCATCCTGTGATTTGAAGTCCACTGATCAGGATTGAACTCTCCAATCAACCGATTGTTTGTTATGACCAGCACTGGTGCTTGCTTTTCAGCAGTACCAGATGTAGTAGCTTGGGATTTCTGGGTAAGAGCACGTTTTGGAGCCATCTCTTTAAATAGTGAAGTTTTTAATAAAAGTCGAGAAGAGATTAAGATAGGAGATTAGTGATTCTTTGCAGAAAAACTAAGTAGGAATCAGTGTTTGCAGTGAGGATTTGCAGAGAAATTTGGGAGATTTTGCTGTTTTTATGCAAGTGCAAATGTGGGATTGAGCAAAAGTGAATGCCAAAATCCTATATATATAGCAACGCAAATCTCAACAGACATATACATACAAATTTATTTTGTACATATGTATCTGTGTACGTGCATAAGGTCGTGGGTGAAAACTACTTTGCATTAAATGCTAGTGGGCCATAATCACATAAATACCACTACTTTTTAGCGAAATCAACTCTCGTCCGATAAGATCAAACGCCCATTTCATCAAGGGTCACGATTGCTTCTTCAGCAGTGATCACAATCAGTAATTGTAATTGTGCCCAATTAATGAAATTTGGCGAGTAGCTATCTGAATCAGATTTCTTCTGTGTAACTAAGAGACAGTTTTGTTTTCTGAATTTATCTTCAAATAATACAACTGTTCATATGTTTCACAAATATAGAAATAATACACAACACGAGAGAGTAGTTGACTACGGATAGTTATACTACTTTTCTCTTTTGTGTCCCCCCTCACTTTGTGATCTAGATATCTGAGTACTTGTCTCAGAAATCTTCAAATAGCCATTTTACCCTTTAACCTTTGATATCTGAGTACTCGTCTCAGATATCTTTTTTGCTATGTGTTTCACCTTTTGTCTTTGATATTCTGGATTTTTGTTCTAGATATCTTATCTCTTCTTTTCCCTTCTCAATCATACTGAGTTCCTATCTCACTCACACTTTTAGCCTTGAATATCTAGATGCCTGTTCCAGATATCTTTCTCCTTTCTGAATTTCTATCTCAGAGATTAGAACTTTTCAGTTCCTTTGGTAGCTCCATTAACCCAAGATTATGTCTCAAGATTAAGAACCTGCTTTCTTGCAAAGGCTTTGTAAAGATATCTGCAAGTTGGTCTTCAGTACCAATCTTGAGTATCTCTATATAGCCTTTTTCAACATGGTCTCTAATGAAGTGGTGTCTAACATCAATGTGCTTTGTTCTTGCATGAAACTTAGGATTCTGAGTTATGGCAATAGCACTTGTGTTGTCACAGAAAATCGGAGTTTTCTCTTCATTGATCTCATAATCTCTAAGTTGTTGTTGTATCCACAATATCTATAAAGCACAACACCCAACAGCAATATATTCAGCCTCTATGGTAGATGTGGCAATTGAGTTTTGTTTCTTGTTGAACCATGATATTAATCTGGCACCAAGAAATTGACAAGTTCCTGAGGTGCTTTTTCAATAAAGCAATGATCCAGCATAGTCAATATCAGAATAGCCAACTAAACTCAATCCACTGTCTTTTGGATACCACAATCCAACTTCTACAGTATCCTTTACATACTGTTAAAACTGTAGGACCGGGATTGGTACTTCTGGACAGTTTCGAACGATGTTGACTATTGATGTTGAGTCAACACCGTTTCTCAAAGGAACAAAGGATCGACAAGACTACGACAATAGTAAATCGTGATTGATGTAACTCAGTAAAGTGCGTGGAATAAAATCGAACACGAGATTTCTAAAGGTGTATATAAAGATACCGACGGTGCCGTAGCAAAACTTCTACTAAAATTGAAAAGTAGAATTACAAAAAGAAGTTTAATTCAATCACAAACGATTGATTAAACTTACAAAAAACTAGACCTAGAAAAGATAAGAAAAACCTATTCTAGTTCAATGATACTAGAGTAATTCTCAATCTTTAGAGAACACTCACAAGTAAACACCGAGGTAAAGGTCTAGTAAAGCAAGACAAACCTAAACTCAATGATCAGAAAGTTTAATCTCTATAGGCGTGGTCTTGCTGAAAGCTTCTTCTTGTGTGTATATATAGGGCTGGGGTCAAATTCACCAAGAAGAAAGCAGAAGTCGAAGTCAACTTGAGCTGGGAAAGAATGCCGCAAAATATATTCAAGAGTTGCTCTTCGAAGGCGATCAGCAGCCTAGCAAAGCGTGTTCTTCCTGTATATATAATGTAGAGCAATCGATCTTCCTGGAAGAAACACGGCTTGGCCCAAGTTGAAACCTGTTAGGTTTTCTCTAGGAAGGAGACTGCCTTTCTTATCTTTCAACAGTATAAGGAGTCTTCTATATATCAATCTCTTTTAAATCTCACTTTCCTTATAGCATCAAATTCTTCCTTGAACAATATGGCAGCTTCCTTCTTGCATTATGCTTCTTATTTTCCTTTTTGCTACAGTGGCCTTTTTGCTACAAAGAATCGCTACAAAGATCAATCGTGATCCATTAAGCATGTTGAGGCCCAACTTGATATATCCTACAAAATAACCATAGAAAAACAACTACAATTGTCGAACCGGTTAATAAACGAAGAAAGGCCGAATTAACAAAACAAGTGCAATATAAATTGCACTTTCAATCTCCCCCTTAATTCTTGCCTTTCTTCACAAAAACCTGAAATGTAGTTAGTAGGAAAACACAAGGTAATATCAAGCAACTCCCCCTTAATACAAAAACCAAGAGTACAAACATTCTCCCCCTTTTTTGTGAGGAAAGAAAGAAAACAAAGTTCTTTTACAGAAACTTCACCATCTTAGTAATCTGTTGAGGACTTGCAGACAAAGTACTAATGCTGTCGAAACGATGTTGACTCAACATTGTAGTCAACACTGGCAAAGAAAGTAGCAAAAGCAGGGGGACAGATAAGCTGAAGGGTAGTAATCAGGAATAGAGTGGATGGTCAGCTGGAGAGCAGTGATGTGAAGAGAGGGGAAGTTCAAGTACACAACTTACAAGATAAGTCATGATGGGTGTTATTGGGTTTGCTTCAAGGTAGATTCCTGCAGATATATATCAAAGCAACGAAAAACTGTGCACAACTGTTAATTAAAGATTAAAGTTGCAAGTAAAACAGTTATCCGTCAAGTCAACGTAATCAGATAAACAGATAAACCCTAGGGAGGTTGACCAAAAATCTTGATCTTAAAGAAAGTGACTTGAAATGCAAGTACAGGAATGCAGAAACCCAAAAACCCGAAGAAAACACCTTAGACCTACTCCCCCTCAAACCTAAAAACACACAGAAAAAAATAAATAAAAGCACAGTAGTTAAGTAACCAGTACTTTAGCACAGTCAATGTTGACCTGAATGTTGACTCAACATTGGTGACAACATCGGAAAATCAGACCACTCTTAATGTAAGTCAGCCAGGAAACCAAGTCTCAAAATGTGCAGATTCGATTAACACCACTAATGTTGCAGGCAAAACAGAAAGAGAAAGGAATACCAAAGAAACACACCCAACATTGCCTCAAAAAGTAAATTGAACAATTAGCATAAGTTTGAGTGGGGGGTGACCATGAGACCGTGAACCATGATTGGAACACGTATGAATCCGCTCTAAAGCCGAAGCCTATGCGGAGTTAGGCAAACACACGTCTCATGGCATAAAGATCACTCATTTGACTATATTGGGTGATTTGGTACTCAGAAAGTGAACCAGCAGCATTACGAGAATCGGCACTTTTGTGCGTGTCGGTTTCCAATACAGGCCATCAACCCTCACGACATATGACACATTGGCCACGTCGATATCTGGATAGTATTTGAAACCTGCCCAACACGATCCTCGACGGAAACACTTCGAGCCATTTTTATCATAATTCTTTAGATTTATTAAGCATAAAGAGCAGGAGGCAACGTCAAGTGCAAGTCAAGGTACGAGTAAAAATAGCCAAAAAGCAGCAAAAGTGGGTTTTACATAAAGCAAACACACAAGAGACTCAATCCCTTTCAACCTTGGTTTCAAACAGCCTTTCAGACCCTAAGCATCACCACTGTAAGCTACAAAACAAGAACAACCAAAGACGTCAGGAGCACCGGAGCACAGAAACACATAGAGGAATGAAAAAAATAAAAAGACAAAAACATCACTCGTACGAAACAACCAATGTTGACCGTGATGTTGAGTCAACATTGGTACTCAACACTGACAGTCACAGAGAGCACATACCGAGAGATCTCCGGAGACTGAAGAATCTCTCACTGTCTAAGGGTTTGGTAAAAATATCTGCTAGTTGGTTTGTTGTGTCAATGTGTTCTATGTCAATCACTTGCTTATTGACCAAGTCCCTAAGGAAATGATGCCTAATATCTATGTGCTTAGTGCGAGAATGCTGAATAGGGTTCCTAGAAATATGTATGGCACTAAGGTTGTAACAGAACATCAAAAGGGTAGCACTTTATAGACCATAGTCATGCAACACATTTTTCAACCAAACTAGTTGAGACACACAACTCCCAGCTGCTACATATTGATTCAAAGCTTGAAAGTGACATGCAGCTGTTTCTTGCTATACCAAGACACCAAATTTGGACCAAGATAAAAGCAACCTCCACTAGTGGATTTTCTATCATCTAGATCACCAGCCCAATCAGAATCACTAAATCCCACCAGATTAGTGTTTGTATCACAAGCAAACCATAATCCAAAATTAACAGTTCCTGATATATATCCAAGGATTCTTTTAACGACAGTTAAATGGGGGCTTTTAGGGTTGGACTGATACCTGGCGCGCACACACACAGAGAGCATGATATCAGGTCTACTGGTAGACAGATACAGAAGGCTTTCAATCATTGATCTGTACAATGTTGGGTCAACATCTGCGCCAACATCGATTCTCGTACTTCAGACAGTACCCATAAGTGTATCGCATGATTTAGAGTTCTCCTACACGAAAGAAGCTGAGTTCACCAATCATATTCATCTCAAAGGTACCTATCATAGTTTGCACAAACTGATGTACTATGGAAAGATTAGTCAGGTTAAACACAATATAATCTTCTTTTGCACAATTGCAATTGTGGGGATCAGCCACCACGTAGCAGTTGTCAGGAGACCTGGTACCTATCATTTCAAAACATTTCTCCTTGCAAGTATGTACTTTACAAGTGTGTTTGTTAAATTTGACCTTCAAATCATCATCACACACATGAAAACACTAATAAGGTTAGCGTTAAACCTTCAACCAACAAGACATTTTTAAGGTTGAAGACCATCAAGAGTTAACACCCCTTCCCAAGTACTTTACTCTTGTATCCTCCAAAAGTTACCATTCCAGTCTTTTGAGAGACAAAGTTAGAAAGATAACTCAAGGTTCCTGTCATATGTCTTGAACATCTGCTATCAAAGTACCATCTACCTGCATTGTTAGGAGAGGTAGCAACAGAAAAAGCAACATTACAGACAATCTTTTCCCTAGGAGCCCAAATTCTCTTATACTTTTCTCTAGAGTTTTTTCGCCCAGAGGTTTACCATTCGACAAAGGATGTTAAGAAGCGCTTTAGAAACAAACTTTCGGAAATGCATAATGTTGATGTCGATGTTGACTCAACAGAGTGCTCAACATTAGATTTTTCATTCTGCTTAACAGGAGCACCCAAAGGAACAGATTTTGGAACAGACACTTTAGGAGAGACAAAGCAAGAGGAACTTACAGATTGGCAGATTGTTGCATATCTTACCGTGTCCTTGTAGTTTTTCCGAGTGTTTCCTCTTAAGGTCATTCTCCCACTGGTGCTTCTGATGACTTGATAACTTAGATGATCTTTGCGAATCCTTGAGGGTGGATCACCTCTGATGGAATCCAGAGGCACAGTTCCGTAAGTGTTCATCTTCATTTTCAGAGACAGGTTCATCTGATGAGCTCTCCCCCTGCAATGTTGGGCGTGATGTTGACTCGACATTGTGATCAACATTGACTCCATCTTCTCTGACAAGAATCGAGACTGGGAATCTGTATAGAACTGATCGATTTAGTACTGCTTCGTGCAAGAATCTATTTTTCCGCACAAGACTGCTCCAACTTGCTGTTTTTCAAAGGGCACTGAGTCATCAAAAGTAACGTTAACAGATTCTTGAACAGTTTGTGTCCTTAGATTATACACCCTATATGCATGGCTATTAAGAGAGTAACCAACAAAAATGCCTTTATCACTTTTTGCATCAAACTTGCCTAAATGTTCTCTATCATTGAGAATATAGCAAGCACAACCAAACACATGAAAGTACTTAAGATTAGGCTTCTTACCATTTAGAATCTCATAGGGAGTGGTTGAAGTTCCTGGTCTAAGGTAGACTCTATTTATAATGTGACAAGCAGTATTTACAGCTTCAGCCCACAATCTTTTTGAAAGGTTCATGGAACTCAACATAACCCTAGCCTTGTAAGGTCCGATTCTTTCTCACCACTCCATTTTGTTGTGGAGTTTTGGGCAGAAAACTCATGAAAGATTCCTTTCTTTTCAAAAAATCAAGAAAGGTTTGATTCTCAAATTCTACCATGATCCGACCTAATGCATTGGACAACAAGAGTATATTGATTACTAAACCTAGCATGCGCTTGAAGGAATCAAAAGTTTCAGATTTTTCTTTTAAAAAACTTACCCAAGTAAATCGAGAAAAATCATCAACTATGACACAGATGTACTTCTTACCACCTAGACTATCTACCTTAATTGGTCCCATTAAGTCCATATGTAAGAGTTCGAAGCAGTTGGATGTACCTATTTTCTGCCCTTCGGTTTGTAAGGATGTATGCACAACTCTAGTTTGTTTACCTTTTAGGCAGTCACCGCACACTTGCTTTCCGGCATTGCTCAGCTTCGACAGTCCTCTAACCGCATCCAGTTTGAAGAGCCTTTCAATGTTCCTATAGCTTACATGGCCAAATTTCTTGTGCCAAGTCACTTTCATCATCTCTTGCCTCAATTTGTTCACTGTGAGTTCTTCTTCAAGAGAATGATCTCGCAAACAAATCAATCAACCATGCAAACAATAGACATCAGAGACATTGAGTTTTGAGTCGTAAACTTTTTCCTGAATATTTCTTTTGCGTCATGAGTCATCATAATCAAAGAAGAGAAGCTGAGACGATGTTGAGTTTTCATTGTTGACTAAACATCGATTTCCAACATCGTCCAGAACAGAGGACAGAGCTGCAACACGACCTTCTGAAGCATCAGATTCCTGTTCATCACCTGAAACATCACTGAGACAAGCAAACAAAGTCTTTTTCTTCTTACGAAGAGAGTTAGCACATTCATTCTGATAATGTCCCCATCCTTGACATTCAAAACATCTAACTTTGCTAAGTTGAGCAGGACTTAAACTAGGGGAATCTACAGTCTTTTTAAACTTGTTTGTGCCTTTTGAATTGCTTGAAGAGCCTTTGTTAGAATTCTTTCTAAAGCTGGTTTTGTTGAACTTTCTACGCAACCTAGCAAGAGCTTTATCGAAATCTTCTTCAGTCATCTCATCAGATTCATCACTACTGCTTTCAGACTCAGAGATTTTTGATTTTGAGTGAAGAGACATACTATGGCTTTTCGTACCTTTGCGCTCATTCTGTTGGAGCTCAAAATTTTTCAAATTGTTCATCAGAGTATGAAAATCCATAGTAGCCAGGTTTTGAGTATCTTCCAAAACAGTTCGTTTTATGTCAAATTTTGAAGAAAGAGTACGAACAGCTTTGAAAATCAGTTGCTTATTAGACATAGCATCACCTAGCAGTTGAATATCATTTGAAATAGTGAGCAGTTTATCAAAATAAGAATCAATGGTTTCTTCTTCTGCCATTCTCAAGTTTTCAAATTTTGACCAAAGCAGTTGAAGTTTAGTTTTCTTAATACTGTTATCACCTTCACAATGATTTTGCAACAAATCCCAAGCTTGTTTAGCAGTAGTGCAATTCTGAATGAGCTTAAACATATGTGGATCAATATGCGAAAAAATAGCATTCAAAGCTTTTTCATTGTAAGAGCTAGCAAGAAAATCATCACCGACCATTGAGCTCGGTTTAGGAACGACATCTCCATCAGTCGGTCCTATGGTAGGCCACATAGCCTTCAAGAATGATTTCCATGCACGCCTTCAATGGATTTGATATAATGCTCGATCCGTATTTTCCAAAGAGTGGTAGTTCGACCCATCTACCATGTATTGCTGACACTTGAATTGACAACCTCCATTGTAGTAGTACCAAATCCAGACACCAATTAATTAGGTGGCTGGCTCTGATGCCACTTGTTAAAACTGTAGGACCGGGATTGGTACTTCTGGACAGTTTCGAATGATGTTGACTATTGATGTTGAGTCAACACCGTTTCTCAACAGTGAACAGTGATCGACAAGACTACGACAATAGTAAATTGTGATCGATGTAACTCTGTAAAGTGCAGCGGAATAAAACTGAACACGAGATTTCTAAAGCCGGTATATAAAGATACCGACGGTGCCGTAGCAAAACTTCTACTAAAATTGAAAAGTAGAATTACAAAAAGAAGTTTAATTCAATCACAAACGATTGATTAAACTTACAAAAAACTAGACCTAGAACAGATAAGAAAAACCTATTCTAGTTCAATGATACTAGAGTAATTCTCAATCTTTAGAGAACACTCACAAGTAAACACCGAGTTAAAGGTCTAGTAAAGCAAGACAAACCTAAACTCAATGATCAGAAAGTTTAATCTCTATAGGCGTGGTCTTGCTGAAAGCTTCTTCTTGTGTGTATATATAGGGCTGGGGTCAAATTCACCAAGAAGAAAGCAGAAGTCGAAGTCAACTTGAGCTGGGAAAGAACGCCGCAAAATATATTCAAGAGTTGCTCTTCGAAGGCGATCAGCAGCCTAGCAAAGCGTGTTCTTCCTATATATATAATGTACAGCAATCGATCTTCCTGGA
Source organism: Plantago major (assembly GCA_026545765.1). NCBI lineage: Eukaryota > Viridiplantae > Streptophyta > Magnoliopsida > Lamiales > Plantaginaceae > Plantago > Plantago major. The sequence goes on along the minus strand of JAIFAC010000192.1, from coordinate 30,968 downwards.
AGAAACACGGCTTGGCCTAAGTCGAAACCTGTTAGGTTTTCTCTAGGAAGGAAACTGCCTTTCTTATCTTTCAACAGTATAAGGAGTCTTCTATATATCAATCTCTTTTAAATCTCACTTTCTTTATAGCATCAAATTCTTCCTTGAACAATATGGCAGCTTCCTTCTTGCATTATGCTTCTTATTTTCCTTTTTGCTAAAGGTCTGCTTTGCTACAATAATCGCATAAGGTTCTTTTGCTACAAAGAATCGCCATGCATCAATCGTGATCCATTAAGCATGTTGAGGCCCAACTTGATATATCCTACAAAATAACCATAGAAAAGCAACTACAATTGTCGAACTGGTTAATAAACGAAGAAAGGCCGAATTAACAAAACAAGTGCAATATAAATTGCACTTTCACATACCTTAATATTTTCATAGCAATGTTGTAATGTGATTGCATTGGATTTGTCTGAAATCTAGGACACACTCCAACTACGTATTGAATATCAGGTCTACTTGCAGTGAGGTACAGTAGAGACCCAATCAATTTTCTATACATGTGTTCTTCAACACTCTTGTCAGATTCAGTATAGGTCATTTTGGTTCCAATGCTCATAGGTATCTTAGCATTCTTTTCAGAAGGCTTTAGATTAAACTTGTTAAGCATATCCTTTGCATACTTTAAGTTTAATTCCATCATTAAGTTGCTTGACTTGCAATCCTAGGAAGTAGTTTAATTCTCCCATCATGCTCATCTCAAATTTACTTTTCATGAGCTTAGCAAAGTCTTCACAAAGTTGCTTGTCTTTAGATCCAAATATAATGTCATCAACATATACTTGAACTAAAAGTAGTTTCCCTTCATGGTTCAAAGTAAAGAGTGTTTTATCAACATCTCCTTTCTTGAAGCCACTTTGCAGCAAGTATTTGGCTAAAGTATCATACCATGCTCTTGGAGCCTGTTTCAGTCCATACAGAGCTTTCTGAAGCTTATAAACCATTCTACTTTCTGTGGAAACCTCAAAGCCTGGTGGTTGTTCAACATAGACTTCCTCAGCGAGTTTACCATTTAGGAATGCACTTTTGACATCCATCTAATAAACTTTAAAATCATTATGAGCTGCAAAGGCTAGAAATAGTCTAATTGCATCCAATCTTGCAACTGGAGCATATGACTCGTCAAAATCTAGTCCTTCTGTCTGGGTGAATCCCTTGGCAACCAACCTTTCTTTGTTTCTGGTTATTTCACCAGACTCATTCATTTTATTTATGAAAACCCACTTGGTTCCGATTACAGATATTCCGTCAACAAATGGAACTAGTTTTCAGACTTTGTTTCTCTCAAATTGATCCAACTCTTCTTGCATTGCAGAGATCCAATCTTGATCCTTCAATGCTTCTTCTATAGTTTTAGGTTCAATGCTTGAGATGAAACATCCATAAAGAGAGTCAGCAATTGCTCTCCTAGTTCTAACTCCTTGGTCTAAAGGACCAATCACATCCTTGGCAGGATGATTTCTTATCCATTTCATAATGGGTTTTGAACTAGTAGGATCAATATCATTTTGATCTGAATGTGAATTAATATGATCTTGATAGGATACTTGTGCAGTATCTGAGATATCTGGCACATGGGAAATGCCATAGATATCTGACACTTTTTCAGTGTTAGCGATATCTGGAATTTGATTTCGAGCAATCTCATTCTCAGAAACCTCTTAATGATGAAGGTTCTCAGTAACTTGTTCCATTTCTGGAATTCTCATAGGAAATTCTTCATCATGTCTTAGAGTCATCTGGTTGTTACAAAGCAATGGTTGCTTTTCATCGTCAGAGTCATCCTCTAAGTGAATGACATAGTTGTTTCCTTTTGAGGATTCTTCTTCAGAATCTTTAATCATTAGTTCTTTGAACCTATCTGAGAGTTCTTCATTCAAGGGTACTTTCTTGTTTCCTTCATAGAAGACTACATGAACAGATTCTTCAGTCTTTTGCGTTCTTTTGTTGTAGATTCTGTAGGCTTTGCTATTCAGAGAATAACCAAGAAATACTCCTTCATCTGCTTTTGGTTGAAATGTTCTCAAGTATTCTTTTCCATTGTTAAGAACAAAACATCTGCAACTAAACACCCTTAGATGTTTGATACTAGGGGGTCTACCAATCAAAAGTTCATAAGGAGTTTTATCATGGTGTTTGTTAATCAAACATCTATTTCAGGTGTAGTGCAGTGTTAATGTACTTCAACCCAATAGATTTCACTTATTTCAAAGGTCGAAACATTGTTCTTCCGCTTCTTTTAGGGTCATATTCTTCCTTTCAAAGAACACCATTACATTGTAGGTGTCCTCATCAAGATAATTGATGTTGTATACCTTTCCAGGTACAAAACTCTTTTATGTACTGGTTCACAAACTCAGTACCATGGTCTGTTTTGATTACAGATACCTTGTCATTTTTCATGACCTCAAGCTTATTCAGCAAGTTGGGTATTTCAACCCTTGCATCAGATTTTTGTTTGAGAAATACAACCCAAGTTAATCTTGAGTAATCATCAACAATAACCAGACAATACTTCTTTCCTACATAGCTAGTTACAGAGGATTCAAAGAGATCCATATGTAACATTTGCAGTGGCCTTTTACTGGAGTGTCTAGTTTTAGACTTGAAAGATGTTTTGGATTGTTTTCCCATTTGGCAAGCTGAGCATATACCATCTTTTCTATATACCATTTTGGGTAAACCAATCACCAATTCTTTCTTGGCTAGCTTGTTTAGAGATTTGAAGTTCAAGTGACTCATTCTTTTATGCCATAGCCAGTTTTCTTCAGTGTGGCCAGATTGACTCACCATGAGACATTCTTCAGTTATGGCAGATGCCCAGTCAGCAACATAAAGATTTCCTTTTCGCCTAGCAACCAAGACTGTCTGCTTTGACTCATTGTCAATTAATTTGCATAGTTTTGACTTGATCTTTACAGTGTACCCTTTGTCTACCAATTGACTCATGCTTAGGAGACTATATTTTAATCCCTTTACATGTAGTACTTCAAAGATTGTAAGAGCTCCAAGCATCAGATTGACAAAACTTATGGTTGGATTTTCATCTCCTCCAGCAAATCTAATTCATGGTCCTTTATCGCATTTTCTGTAGTTAACCAGATTTGCTTTGTCTCCTGTCATGTGGTTCCCACATCCACTATCAAAATGCCACTTCGGGTTCTTCCTCAGAGTGTTCTGCACAAAATAGGAAACATGGAGTTAGGCTCTCATTCCAACAATGGAACCTTCTGGACTAAAGAATCTCCCTGTAGGAATCCATTTCTGAATGAACTTCCATGGGGTATTCTTTTGTCTTGTTGGAACATAAGGAGGAATTTTAGGTAAATGATTAGTGTCATCATCATTTAAAGCTATTTTCCTTCTTGGTGTGTTCCTTGGTGCTCCTCGTGGTGCTTTCAGATACCTGCCAGATTGCTGAGTCTGCTTTTCAGCAAACTTAGCTTTCCTTGCCAAATTTCTTCTAGCCCTGGCATTCAGAGTGGTCGTAACCTATTCTTTCTTCCACTTCTGATGATTGTTATATAATCTCGCTTTCATCCATCGTTCTTGCTCTTGTTTATACTCACAAGCAAGTAGTTTCCCGATGGCTTTATAGCCAATGTCATTTTGAGCACTTGGTACTATCTGAGTTCTCTTCTCAGCAGCTTTGCTAGTCTCTGGAACGTCTTTCTTTCCAGAAAACATGATGTTGGAAAATTTGCCTGCTCCTGCAATTTTTCCTTTCTCGAGACATAGCACGTGGTGATTACACTTTTCAGTCATGTTTCTTTATAGAAACATTCCCAACGGTTTTCTTTTGGACTTGTTTTTCCCACAAAGGTTTGGTCGCGACTGCCTTTCCTTTGTCAACAACCTTAGCTTTCTGACCAATGATGTAGGTTATTTGAGAACTATTTTACTGAGCACTAACAAACGTTATTCTTTCGTCACTCTTATTCAGATTAGTAGAGCTATTTGTTTGTGTGTCCAGCCCAAGTCCTTCCTTTTTTGAAGGATCTCTTAAATAAGAGTGTACTTCAGTAAGAGTGTCACTAGCTTTGGCATATGATTGAAAAGATAATTCTTTCTTCTTGAGTTCCTCATTTTCAGAAAGAAGATCTTTATTTTCCTTTTGGAGTATATCCATTGCCTTTCTGTGTAACTTCTCCGTCTCAGATATCTGTGCTTTGAGAAATGCATTTTCAGCATCCTTTTTCTCAGATATCTTGAGTAATTGTGAATTTTCCTTCTCAAGAGAATTCTTTTCTTCTTCAAAAATGTCGGCTCTAGCTCGGATCATTTGAAATTCTCTTTTGTAGAGATCAAGTTCTCTTCTGAGATATTCGAAATTTCTAATTTCTTTCTCATCACTCTCATAATTAATGAATTGAGTAATGTTGGTTACCTCGTCAGCCATTAGGCAAGGCTCAATGTTGGAGCAATCTGGATAGATTTCCTCAGCAACCCCACATTATTCCCTTTTCTTTTGACCAAAGTCAACCAATTCATGAGTGATGCCACATAATTCTGGAAAAGGTAGTTTGGAGTCATCTGAGTCTTCTTCCTCAGATTCTGACTCAATATCAAGAGCATTCAGTTGGATTTGAATCTTTTTCCTTTCTTCAGTGAGCATAGCTTTCTGACCTCTCTTGAAGTTTCTTCTATCTTTCTTGTCACCTGTCTTTAGCTTATTGAAAACAGGGCAGTCTCTTTTAAAATGACCAGGTTTCTGACAATAGAAACATATATCGTTCCCAATTTCTGCTTCCTCAGTACTAGATGCTTGCTCGGCCGGCTTGTTCAGCGAGCTTGACAACTGCATATTTTTGTACTGGGGATAGTTTGAGCCTAGATGCTTTTTCAGCTTCTCTTTGCCTTTTCTTCTCTCAATCTCCCTACTGACATATTTTCTCATTTGCTTGCTCTTGCTCAATCATTTCTTTGGTATCCTTCTTTTCAGAAGTACCTTGTGTTACTAAAGCAACATTGTGAACTTTTTCAGCAATTATTTGTTCTCTCTGAGTAGTTTCATAGTCGTGATAGCTAAGTGGGAAAAGAGTTCTCCGGAGTGATATTTGGCATTCCTTGCTTGAAATAAAAATCCGAGTATGTTCAGCTTTGATTAAAGCTTCTCACGATAGTTTTAACCTTTTCAGAGTTAGAGTATCTCTCACTTTCACCAAGTGCAGCCATTTCACTCATCAATGTTGTGAACCGGAAATCTAGTTCTTCAAGAGTCTCTGTGGGACCTTGTTTAAAGTTTTGGAATTTGAGCTTCAAAACTTCGAACTTATTTTCCTTTGTTTTCTCAAGGCAAAGATGATTTCTTCAATCGGTTGCAAAGCCACTTTCGCTTTTGCACCCTATAGTTTACAATCGTATGTGCTCTGGAGTGGAACGTATGATGATATTGCGAGCCTGACCATCCAGTCGATTTCTCTTGGCATCTTCCGATGTCTAGAGCTCTCTGGGCTTTGGCTCGTAAACAACTTGACCAATAGGTCTTCCACTGATTGACGCACCTGTTTGTGAGGAACCACCACTTAGTTCTTCATCAGTGGGAATTCTGTCTCTACCATTAGAAACCTCCATGACCTGCTTGAGTTGTTGAATGACTATGGGGCCATTCTTTATTATTTCGATCATTTCGTCACTGATGGCTTCTAGGTGGAGCATCATGTTGTTCTTCCATTTCTCATAGTTCTATGGCTTGAGAATTGGAGCGTCACTTAAAGACATCCTGCAGCAAACACACTTACAAAAAAATCAAGTGTAGGTGAAAAGCATTTAGTGGGCACTTATCTGGGATCTAGGTTCAGTGCAGAAGGCTTGGGAACCTCCTGCTCTAATACCACTTGTTGGTCCAGATAACGGAAAAGGAAAAGACTAGGGGGGTGAATAGTCTTTTACAACTTTTGTCGATAAACACAATTTCTCAGATATCTGTGAAGATATCTGATACTTAATTTCAGAGAGCGGAAGACTTTTCTATGATAAATGCACGTGCTCAGGAAGATATAATGTGTTTAAATACTTAGCAGGATAAACAGAACGATAAGTAAATTACTGAAAGTAAATAACACGTCTTTTATAGTGGTATCTGAAGGTGGCGTAATCCTTCAACTAATCCACTTCCTTTCTCGCACACGAATCCACTAAAACAGATAAATGAGTTCACCTTACAAATATCTTTTCTTGATTCCTAAATACACTAGGTTCCCAACCAAGTGTTCCCCCTGAGTTATTCCCCGGCTCCCAGCCAAGTACTTCCTATACTCAGAAACCTTTCAGCTGTTCCTTAGTTTTCCAAACTAAGTACTTCCTATGCTCACTAACCTTGGAGTTATTCCTTAGTTTCCCAAACTAAGTACTTCCATACTCACACCGTTTAAGGTGTTGGTTAAGGATAGTTTGTCAGGTGAGTAGTCTTACTAAATTTTCAGTTATTAGGAATACTCTATAGAACAAGAATCACTTAACATACTTCACAATGTGTGGTGATATGTTCTTTACTGACCCAAGTCTATGTTAAATGTTCTGGAGAATGAAACTCAAATACTTGATCTTTTTTATTCAACTCCTTCACAGATAGCAATGCTTGTTAAGGCTCAGGACACTTAGAACTTTCGTGCTACTTAGAATTCAAGAGCTTAGTCACAACCGTAAGCTAAAGAGTAAGTAGGTTGAAGGCTTGTATGCTTGAATGAGTAAGTTCGTTCTGTATGTGTTTCAAGCATTCTAAGTGGTGATATTTATAGTTGAAAATCATGCCGTTTGAATAGTATCTGTTAGCCTTAATGAAATTCAAACTATTGATATATGTAAATAGTACTGCAGAAGACATTGTCTCTTTTTAGAGATTTTCTCTTTTGTTCAGATGTCTCTGTCTGCGCATTAAATGCATTGTACTATTTTTGTCCTGTAGTACCAACGAAACTATGCACGCTTTCTGAAGCATTGCATGTGCCTTTCCTAAGACCTTCACATCTCCAAATACTTGTTGACACATTGTTTCCCAGAAACATAGTTTTATCCAGGGTATCTGAGTATAGGTTTCTGTGGGCACTTTTCCTCGTTAAGAAACCTTGTGTTCTCAGATATCTTTTACAAAACTTGTTTATTGAAAAACACTTGTTTCTTCAAGATATCTGGACATAGGTATCTGATGACCTCGTCTTCAACAATCTTATGCAGTCTTCAAATCTTCAAAATTTGTTGAACTCTCCTGCTGGATGCCTTCTTCTTGGTCTTCTTCAAAGATATAAAAATTAAATTCAGAGATCTAACATCCTATACAAGATTTGCTAAGCTAACATACTTAGTGATTTTCCTCTTTTACAGTGTTCAAGTGAACCAATAGTATTAACCACCTTTCTGAGCTAAGATAAGTCAATAGGTTGCTGATCAAAATCTAAACAGATATTCCTAACAGTTTCCAACTATCCTCGGGTGGTATGTGGTTTCCCAGCCCTTATGCTAGTGTGGTTGACTTAGAAACAGTGGAATTCGCGTAGTACAGATAGTACATGCACATAAACTATAATAAATAGAAGTGATAATCATGGACTAATAATCACAGGATAGATAAGAACAAATAATAGAGATCCAACATAATGTAAATGAGAGGTCTTCGTCGTTGTTCTGGCCAAACCAAATACAAATATAATCCTCCCTCCGCCCCGGTTTGATCTTCCCGTGGCCCCGGGCACGGGTTTTAATACAACTTATTATTTAATTGTAGTTTATTCAAAGTATAAAGGTAAGAGAAGATTTTGGGGCAGCTAATCTTTTTGGAAGTATAGTTATTGGATTAATCTCGCTCTTGAGAAATAACAGATCTGGAGAACGGGAAGGAGTAGATTTTTGAGTGGAGGAGGAGCAGATTCGATTGGAGGAGAAGAGGTGGGGTGGTGGTCGCGATTGAAGGAGAACAGGTGGTGTAGGAGAAGAGGTGGTGGTGGCGGCGATCGGAGGAGAAGAGGAGGAGCAGAGGCGAACGGAGAAGAGGTGGAGGTGGCCATTGGAGGAGAAGAGGTGGAGGAGGAGCAAAAGTGGTCGTGGAGGAGAAGAGGTGGCGGTGGCGGCGATTGGAGGAGAAGAGGTGGAGGAGGAGCAGAAGTGGTGGTGGTTGCGATCCGGTGGTGGTGAATTGGGAAGGACAGGAGATGAAGATGAGTAGGGTTTGTGATTGTAGAAGTAGTAGGGTTGTTGGTGATTTGGGAATGAATGAAATTGAGTTTGTGATTTTTTGGACTATTCAGGGAAGATTGGACAGCTTACTGGGCTGGTTATTGTGATTATAATATTGGGCTGTGGGGTAAAAAACTTGCCAAATTTGGGATGGGAAGATGAAGTAGTTGGGACGGACTAAAATGAAATGCGGGAAGATGAAACTGGGACGGAGGGAGTAGAAGATTCGCTTGTTGTATGTAATCATGCTGTGTTGTATATAGATTTTTTAATGCGCACATAAAAAATATTACTCACTCCATTCCAAAAGATAATTTGTTATTTGCTTTTTGCACAATTTTTAAGAAGTTTGAAAAATGGGATAGTGGCTTATATAGATATAGTAAGAAGTGTATGGTAAAAAGTAGGAAAAAGAATTGATAAAGTATGAAAGATAGTTGTTAAAATATTAATTATGGGATAATGGGTTTCCATAAAAGGAAATGGAAAGTTTTTAACCCAAAATGGAAAAATGGAAAGTTTCTCATGGAATAGAGAAGTATTTTACGAATATAATCTCACATATTATGGCAGTCTTTTTGCACCCACTCACCATCCCCGAAAAACTATACATTCTATTAACTTAATCATACAATGTTATGTTAAAGGGTTTGGGTATATGTCCGACCCAAACCTGAACATCACTATGATCCCACCTAACCCAAATCCATTCAGGACCCTACGGGTTGATAACATATATACTACCTCTGGTCTTTTACAAACTTCCTAAGGAGACTTTTTTCCTGAACATTGACCGTAAATTACTCGCAAACTACACGACAAAAAACTATAATAAAATTATATTATGAAAATAAATTAAGTATATTTACTAATATAACTTTGTTTTATACTTTTTGCGTGTAATTTGCGAGTAATTTACGGTTAAAGTTCGAAAGAAAAGTTTCCTTAGGAAGCTTGTAAGAGACCTGAGGGAGTATTTTATATCAGGTCATCTACTCATACCATACTGGCTAATTAGTAACCGATACATGTTCTTAAATAAAGATTATATCCTTCAGAACCGAACAAAAATAAAATAGAAAAGTGTTAACGCAATTAACAGGGTTGGTCAACCAACCCTCGGGGTGGTATGTGGTTCCCCACCCCATACACAAAAAATATTATTTTACAAATATAATTTCACATGTTACGGTGGTTTTTTTGGCACCCACCCCCAGCATACACCCTCCCCTTGGAAAAATGTACATTTTACTAATTTAACCATAAAATGTTGTGGTTTGAGTCTTGTTACAGAGGTTTGGAACGGGTTTGAGTATATGTTCGACTTGGACCAGAGCATGATTATTTTAAACGGGTTTGAATTCGGGTTGGATGGAACCTGGCCCATTTAAAAGTAAAATGACGTAATTCCAGTGTAGTAAGATATAGTCCGACATGTGCTCAATAGTGTCCCTGACTCTTGTAAGAGTCATATCTTATATGCTCTTTTTCTTTTTTAGTAGTTATTGATTTAAAAAGTTAATGTTTCAAATAAAACAATCTTGTTTTGTCATATCTTATTATACTTTTCGTATGCAGTTAACAAAAATTGTTGAGTGTCCATCTAAAAATTTATTTCGTCTCAGTCTCCCTGCAAAATAAAAAATGGCAAATCATTTTATGCAATATAACTTTGTAATAAATATGAGTTAATTTAATCTGTAATAATATAACTTTAAAATGTATAACTTCACTCATTTGGGTTCCCCAGCCACGCTAAGTGATTCACCTATATGATTATTTTTAATTGAATTTTGGCTTTGCATGTGCCCACTTAATTATTTGTATAATTTGTTGATTTTGTCTTCAATTTAAGAAATAATGATTAATATTACCAGTAATTACCTTTATTCTTAGTTCATGTATGCAATCTCAAAATTTCTATGCTACTCAAATATTCAACACTTTTTTTTTCAATTTCTTTCTGAAGATACTTCAATTCTATATTAAAAATGTCTGGGTTTCTTTGAAAATGTGATTCAAAAGGACAAATCTAAAATTTGAAGATTTAAGAGATTTAATTACCAAAGAACAATCAGTTTCAATTACTACATGTTGAGATTCAAAACCTTGAACAAATTTACTAATGTCAACCCTTCCGTAGTTTCAACAACCATAAGACAAAAAATTTTGACGTTAAACAATAACATTGCCTCATGATTCCTAACAACAACACTAATAAAACCCCTATTCCCGCTATGCTCAACCGTAAAGTCAAAATTATAATTGGACTTCTCAATAACTATTAATTTCCTTTTAAATGAATGGATCAGTATTAAATATTTAATAAATACTCTATTTTTTTAAAACTCCAATATTTTGTTTTATATCATTTAATAAATTAAATTTTATTTTAGAGAATACAATAATTTATTCAAGTAACAATAATATTCAAATTGTTGTGTATGTTTCGTCTTGTCACGATGAATTTAATATATGCTCAAATATATTTAAGAGTTTTGTAGATAAGTAAATGTCTACATATAATAAGTTTCATTAATAAATTTAAATTTATTTTAATGAATAAATGATTTATTTAATTAACTAAAATATTTTCGGAGTTTCGTAGATAAATTCATATGAGACTTAATAAAAACTATATACTATGCGGTCAAAATACTAAAAATAAAATGTGAAAGTTATAAGGTGCATTGCATTTTGAATATTAAAATGTTCCATAGTTTATTTTCAAAATTCAAATTTACAAAACCAATATATATCATTTAACAAATTAATATCTTATTTTAATGAATCAAAATATTTATTTAAAATTGGTGTCTATGGATTCGTCTTGTCGCGATGAATCCAAATTTATGTTCAAAATATTTTTCGGAGTTTTGCAGATAAAATTATATGAGATTTAATAAAAGATATATATGTAGCGAACATACTAAAAATATAAATAGTGAAAGTTATAAGGTGGATTGCATTCTTATGAATAAAATTTCCCCTGGATTATTTTCCAAATATAGAATTTACACGAACAAAAGATTTCATTTAACAAATTGATTTTTTTTATTTTAATATATAAATTATTTATTTAATTAATAATAATATATAAGATTAGTGTATATGGATTCGTCTTGTTGCGTTGAATCCAAATATATGTTCAAAATATTTTTTGGAGTTTTGCAGATAAAGGTATATGTGATTTAATAAAAACTATGTATACAGTTAATATACAGTTAATGTCAAATATATGTTTAGAATATTTATTCAGAGTTTTGATGATAAAGTTATATGTGATTTAATAATAACTACATATGGAGTTAATATACCAAAAATAAATTGTACACTTTTAAATTGCTATTTTATTTTTGCTTTAATTTTGTAAATGAAACTCCATTCATATTTTGCCTATGTGTTATGCCTCTTTTCTCACATAGCTCACCACCTTTTTTATATATATAGATGAACCAAATTTATTATATATGTGGGCATACATATCAATCTATTGATTCATACATACAAACAATATTAACCATGTTCGTTTCCCCAACTAATTCCACCTGAGCTACTCCTCAGGGTCATGTGGAGAATCCCCAACATGACTACCGGCTCGAGACCCCCCACGTGGGGAAGAGTTAACCCTGGCATCAGATTCCCTACGTGGAGAGTTACCAACACTACTATCAACATCAGGAGAATCACTTCCTCTAAGAGTCACGTGACTATCAAAACTAGACTCTGAAACCGGACATATCTTGTTATTCTTTTTGACAAAGCAAGAGCATGTAAACAATTTCTTCAGGAACAAGCCTTGTTCCAGATCCAAACTGAACTTTTGGTTCGAAGTTTTCGGATGACCAGCAACCCTTACTATCTCACTGAATCTCCACATCCCGTATTTATTCTTGCATAATGTTACGCAAGCTGGAAAAGATTTCACCTTGCCAACGGGAACTGGATGAGGACACACATTTTTTGGGAGTGTTCATGCTTCTCCCTTGCTAGCCTCTGTATGATCCATGAAATCAAAATTTAAAATATATATCATATGCAATTGGGTTATACAATAGGTTGCATTAAACAACAACTTATAAGCTAGAAGAGCTTTTTTTCTAAATAAGCATGATACATGAATATCCAGTTGATAGATTATAAGTTAGTTAATCTGACTTATTCAAAAAAAACTATTATCTTATTTATTTTTATTTATATACGCTATTATATTTAACTCTAAAGTCGATTGATAAATAAATAAATTCATAAAACTCAACTAACTTTATCATCTATTTAGACGTGGTTGTTATGGATTCTAGAGTGAGAAATATTGAGAGCAGCCGTAGAGCCTTCCATAGGATACCGGCCGCCCACCGGCCACCAAAGTTTCATCTCCATAGCCAAAAAGCCTTCCTTTCTGCCTCTGTGTTCCGTCCCATATAACCCCCACCCCCACGAGGTTCCCTGATAACACTGTTTCGAGGAGGACATTGTCGACCAATGGCGGCGGCGGTAGGAAATCTGTAGCTCAAGAGCGATGGGTTCGGGAGATGTCAAGAAATTCTTCTTCTTTGTATGTGACAAATTTTCCGGAGAATTGGAACATCAACCATTTGAAGGACAGTTTAAAGAAAGTAGGTATGGTAAGAGATGTTTTTGTTCCAAGCAAGAGAAACAAGGCGGGAAAGAAATTCGCATTTGTCCGGTTTAGTAGTGATGAGAATATTGAAGCAATTTTGAATGTGGTTCAAGGACTTTCGATTGATAATGTGCAGATTATGACAAACATAGCAAGGTTTGATAGGAATGTTGGTGAAAACGTTGGAACAGTAGGTAAGGGTAGACATATTATTCGTGAGCAACAGAAAAGGGTAGATGGCATGAGCTACCTTCAGGTGACAAAACATTACCAATCTGAGAAGAAACAGTTGGTTACAAGCCTTGAATTTAAGGAGGGAGGTCCCCTCAGTCCAAAGGTGAAGAAGATGGAGGAAGGGAGGAGTCATCAGTTGAGAATTGGGAGAGTGCATTTTGTGCGGATAAGGAGAGTGTTACTTGGGCAAAAAACTGTTTGATTGGCATCACAATTAAGGAGTTTACACAAGAAGAAATTATTGAATTTCTTCCAGCAAGAGGCTATGTTCATACAAAGGTTAGTTGCTTGGCGAAGGACGTATGGGTTTTGGATTCTGCTTCACAGGAGGATCGGGACAGATTCTTAGAGGAAGATCGAAGTTGGTTGGAGCTATGCTTTTGCAGTATTCGGAGGTGGAATGAATTTGATGTGAATGGGAGAAGAAAGATGTGGATTTTAGTTTTTGGTGTGCCATTACATGCATGGAGTGATCAGTTGTTCCGACGAATTAGCAATATGATTGGGAAAACCGTGAAGATTTGTCAGAATACTTCATTAAGAGCAAATTTACAGTTTGGTCGAGTTCTCGTGGAAACACCTATTATGGAAACGCTGTGTAGAACTATTTCAATGAAAATCTGGGAGAAAGTATACAACATTAGAATCATTGAAGATTGTTCGTGTCAGAAGCATCACAGTTCTTGGTCTGGTCAAGATTTCGTCTCGACGACGGAGTTAGATGAGGAGGTATCGGAGGAGGACGTTTCCGATGAGGAATTAGACGAGGAAGCCGAAGAGTCTTTGAACGCTGCAAAGGAGGAGTTTGGTGTGGAACATAATATTTATGAGGAGTTTAATGTTCAGAGTTGGGAATTGGAGAATGAGGATGTTGGAATTGACAAACCAATATCGAATGCACTGGAGTTACATAAAAAATATAGTGATGTGAGTAATTCTCGTATGGAACAGGAAGAAAATATTAATGAGGCTTTGAGATTTGAAATAGATAAAAGCTTGTTGGACTGTTTTGGGAAGGTGTCTCCTAATGGACCAATTACAGTGGAATTGGCCCAAACAAATGGGGCCTGCTCAAAGGAAAAAACGGATGCATTGGATTTAAACTATGGAACCCATGAAACTCAGGATAAGATCGACCTGGCTGGAGCTATTGAGAGAGAGCGAGATGCTGCAGATTTCGGTGAAGACACAATTTCACCAAATCGACCTGTAGAGCGTACGAATTTCCAATCATCTGTGGATTTGGATGATCCTTTCAATTTATATCCACTTATTCTCAGCAATCATCCTCCAGCTCCAAATTCTAGGAAAGTCAAAAAGAAAAATATAAGTGATGTACTATTGACAGCGGAGAAGAGAAGTGTGAATCCGGTGAGATCGATTCCGCTGAGATTGACAAGGGCGATGCAGCATGGGAGTGTGGATGCTGCTGATAATGAAGGCATAATTAGCATCAATCGCACTTTGAAACGAGGTAGGAAGCCGAAGCTATCCGATTAAATGGTTAGATTATCTATGGAGATACGGAGTGATGAAGGACCCACAGATAGTGAAATCGGAGCGTGCAACAGGTTGGTGTGGAAACGGAAAGCCGAGGAGGAAGAAATTGCATTGTGGGAGTTGGGAAATAACATGGGTTTGTTAAGCAAGGAGGATAAGGAGTCGACTGTGGAAAATTTTGTAGCGTGGGAGTTGAGAGAGAAGGGAGTGCAAGCTAATTCAGCTGAAGATGGATTTCTTCGGGATAAGGAGATGACAGTGGTTGTCAATGAGGATAATCAGTTTTAATGTAAGGGGTTTGGGGAGCAGGATAAAAAGGAGTAGTGTTCGAGAATTGGTGGCTGCGGATAAAGTGGACTTGTTGTGTTTGCAGTAAACTAAATTGGACTTTGTAGATAGAAGACTATCATCTATCTTGTGGGGAAGTGACGATTGTGATTGGGTCTTTAGTGGGTCGGAAGGATTTTCGGGTGGATTATGATGCGTTTGGGATAAATCAGTGTTCCATAAGACTGATTTGTGGGGGGGAGAAAGGTTTATTGGGGGTTACTGGATTCTGGAATGGTATTTTGGTGAACATTGTGAATGTTTACGCTCCATGTAGTGTGGATGGTAAACGGGAGGTGTGAAGGTTTTTGGAGGAGAAAATGAGAGGTAAGGAAGAAGAGAGGTGGTGCATATGTGGAGACTTCATTGAAAATATGGGATTAATTGATTTGCCTCTGGAGCATCGTAAGTTCACTTGGTATAGGAGTAATGGTAGCTGTGTGAGTCGACTTGATAGGTTTCTGTTGTCAGATTGTTAGGTTGAAAGCTGGCCGAATCTAGTGCAATCTGGGCTGAAACGTAAAATTTCGGATCATACGGCGATTTTATTGAAGGAGGATATTCAGGAGTGGGGTCCTAAACCGTTCAAGTTCATGAATTTCTGGATTAAAGAGAAGGGCTTTCGGGAGTTAGTAGAAAAGGAAAGGAAAGAGTGTAAGGTGACAGGCTGGAGCAGTTATGTGTTCAAAGAGAAGCTCAAGTTTTTGAGGGAGAAAATTAAAGTGTGGCATCGTGAGAAATTTGGCAAACTGGATCAACAGATAGAGGAAAAGGTTGGAAGAATTGGTGAGATGGATGGGAGAGCAGAGTTACATCAACTGGGGGAAGAGGAAGTTGTGGAACAAAAGCTGGTGTGGGGAAATTTGAATAAATTGCTGGAGATTAAGGACACTATTCGGTTCCAACAGGCAAGAAGTAAATGGGTGAAGGAAGGCGACACCAATTCCAAGTTTTTTCATATGAGTGTAGCAAAAAAGGGTCGCCAAAAGTTGTTGCGTGGACTGAGAATTAAAGGTCGCTGGAAAGAAGGGGCGAAAGAGCTGAAAGATGGAATACGAGATTACTTTCAAGACCATTTCAGTACAGGTAAAGTCAAGAGTAAAGATCGGCCGATTTGTTTGTCTGGAAGCAAAATCAGTACTGATAGCTGTGAATTTTTAGAAAAACAGTTTGATGAAGATTTGGCAGGCTGTGTGGGATTGCGGGGTGGACAAATGTCCGGGTCCGGATGGGTATAAGTTTCACTTCTTCCGAGAATTTTGAGAACTATTGAAGCCGGATTTTTTGAAGCTGTTTCAGGATTTTTACAGTAAATCGAAATTGTTTCGGGGGCTGAATACATCTTTTGTAACTCTGATCCCAAAGACTAGGAATCCTACTGCCATTGAGGAGTTCCGACCTATTTCTTTGATTGGAAGTCTATACAAGGTGGTTTCGAATGTTCTTGCAAACAGACTATCTAAGGTAATTGAGGAGGTCATATCGTATTCCAATCAGCTTTTATTGGGGATAGAAATATCCTTGACGGAGTCGTTGTGGCTAATGAGATAATTGATGAGGCAAGAAAGAAGAAGAAAAGTCTGTTTTTATTGAAAGTGGACTTTGAAAAAGCCTACGATTCAGTCGATTGGGAGTTCCTTTTGGGAATGATGGAGAGTATGGGTTTTGGTCGTAAATGGTGTCAGTGGACTTATGAATGCATATCAACAGCTGAAGCGTCAATTCTTGTGAATGGCAGTCCTTCAAACAATTTTCACATGGAAAGACGTCTCCGTCAAGGAGATCCGTTATCACCTTTCCTGTTCCTTATTGTGGCGGAGGAGCTTAGTCGGATGATGTTGCAGGCATGTAGTGGTGAGTGGTTTCGACCATGCTCGATGGGGAAGGAGCAGGTTGAGATTTCTCATCTCCAGTTTGCTGATGACTCTCTATTTTTTGGAGAGGCTGTGGAGGAAAATCTGAGAACCCTGAAGTGTGTTTTAAGATGCTTTGAATGGCATTCTAGACTTAAAATAAATTTTCGAAAGAGCTGCTTGTACACAGTTCGGGTGAGTCAGGAGTGTGCGACAAGTTGGGCTGATATTCTTAATTGTCGTATTAATGGGTTGCCGTTGTCGTATCTGGGTTCGCCAATTGGTGCAAGACCGCGTGACAAGTCTATATGGAAAAAAGTGGTAGACAGTGTGAAAAATAGGTTGGCTGCTTGGGAAAATAAATATATGTCGTTTGGTGGTCGACTTATGCTCTTGAACTCAGTGTTATCTTCTCTTCCTACCTATTTTCTCTCTTTTTTCAAACTTCCTGCCCATGTTCTAAACCTGTTAACTAGCTTACAGAGGAATTTTTTGTTGGAGGGGGGTTTGGAGGATAATCGAAAAATAGCTTGGGTTAAATGGGAAGTGGTGTGTCAGGAGAAAAATGAGGGGGGTTTAGGAGTAAAGGATTTAAGAGTGTTTAATGCGTCTCTGTTGGGAAAATGGGCGTGGAAACTTTTGTCGAGTGAGGGTAAGTCTCTGTGGGAAAAAGTTTTGTCTTCAAAATATGGAAATTTCTCTAGGTGTGTGGAGGATTGGATCAACGGAAAATGGACGGATAAAATGTGGTCTTCTTGATGGCGGGATTTAGTGAGTCTTGTGGGTCGTAGTAGGTGGTTTTGTGATGGTTTAGTTCGTAAGATTGGTGATGGGATGGGAACTAGATTTTGGGAGGATGAGTGGGTGGGCTGTGGTGTTAAGCTGAAGGTTGCCTTTCCGCGTCTGTATACTTTAGAAGTTAATAAGAGCTGTTGGGTTGGGGAGAGGTTGAGTAGTGTAAATGAGTCTGTTGTGTTCAAAGGTGTTTGGAGAAGGAATTTATTTGTGTGGGAAGAAGCTTTAGTTGACGAGCTTCATTTGTTAATGCTGAAAGTTGAACCTTTGTCACAGGTGCCGGATAGTTGGCTGTGGAAACTGTCTAAGGACTTGCAGTATTCGGTGAAATCAGGTTATGCTCAATGGAGGCAGTCGAACTTGAACTTGTAGCTTGATTTTCCTGGTTGGTCTACAGCTGTTTGGAATAACTTGGTTCCGTTGAAGATAAATGTTTTCCTATGGAGGGTGATGCTGGACCGGGCGCCAACTCTAGGCAATCTGCGTCGAAGAAATGTTTTGTGTAATGACGATGATGCCCGGTGTCGAATTTGTAAGGAGGAAGTTGTGGAATCCGCTGAGCATCTATTCTGTAAGTGTATAGTGATTGTCGAGGTGTGGAGGCTGCTGGGGATATGGTTGGAGACTGATGTTAGTATGACTGGCAGTGTGGAAGAAAATATGGACTATTTTCTGTCGTCGGTACCTGTGAAGTGGCGAAAAATCTAGCAAATATTCTGGACTGGGACTGTGTGGTTTATTTGGATTGCTCGGAATAATTTGTATTTTCAAGGAAACCCACTGGTACTTCTTGAGATTGTGGAGAAGGTGAAAAGAAACACTTGGTCTTGGCTTAAAGGAAAAAACATCGTGTCTAACTGTTACAATTTCAATGATTGGGGCTTTGCCCGAGAGGAGTTTTGAATATGCTGAACTGAGAGATCTACTGTGGATTAGCTGGTGGTCCTTGGGTCATTCGGTAAACTTGTTTCTTTTGGTCTTTTGTCTGTAAACTCTGCTGGCTCTCTTCTGTTGTACTTGAGTTTAATACTGCATTACAGGTTGGTTTGGTTCCACCCCTTGAGCTCTTGATTTTTTTAGTTTGCCTTGATGGACATCACTACCTATTCTTTGTTCCTATATGGGTGGTATTTCCCCATCTTGGTGCACGCTCTATCTCCAATCTCTTGGCGAGGCATCTCGGTGCCTCGACATACTAGACGTTTGAGGTATCGTGTTGTTATTCTGGAATGATCTGGAGATCGAGGTTCCGGCTGGGTTTGAATCGGGTCTGTTGTGCGTTTCGATTTTTTCTCTTCTGAGTAGATGTTTTGAGTTTGTAAGAGTGGCCTATGTATTGTTTTGTGGTTGAGATCCTGTTCTTGTGTTTAGACGGTGTATTTTGGAACATTCCTGATGTTCCCTGGAGTAATAATATCTTTTAATTCTTCAAAAAAAAAAATCTATCAGTTACTTTATTGACTAGGTCTGGTTAAGGGATTTAGAGGTAAAAATATTACCTGTTAATAGGATGGCCAGAAGAACAACACACAAGAATGAAATATTTACAAAAAACTTTGTCATTGCTTTTTTATCTACAGTACAATAACTAGATTAGATTGGTTGATGATTTCTTCATTGCCTTAATGTGGTTTGTATATACTTAGACTAGATTAGATTGGTTGATAGAGTGATGATAATATCAATTATTTAACTTTCTGCTAATTTGATACTCCTTTCATCAGATGGAAAATTTCACTTATAGCATAGTATCTCTAATGAAAATAGGGAAATGGAAATTAATTTTTGCAGATTCTTTATAGTATTACAAAATTGATTATCTAATGCGTAATGAGACATACACCAACTATTTGTGGAGGTGGAAATTGCATTTTTTGCCTTTTGCTAATATAGTTTAGCACTATCGTATTATCTCGATGGGCTTATTTACTACAAAGCCTAAACTGGCCAGAATATACGAATCTTATATCAAATCCATGTCGCCGATTATAATTGATAGCAAGATATATAGAATTAAACAAGAAATGAAGGATATATTGATCCAGATCTAAATTCTCGAATCAGCTACAATGGTGGGGATGTATTTGGAGAGGTCCTCATTGTAATTGGGCCATGCTTACATACGCCAACCCAAAATAAAACCTGGGGAGCCATGAGTCTTTGAATAGTACTCATTTTGGAGCCAAACTGCTGTGAAGACGACACTATGCAATAATCAGTTTAGTAAGCTAGCTGGAATGAATAGTTAGCTTAGGTAGCTGATTAGTTAGCTAAAAATCTAGTTGATTTTAACGTTGGTGTTTAGCAAATTAAATTTATAAGCTAGCTGGTATTTTTTTAAATAAAATAAAATGGCATTACACTTATTTTTATTTTCTTTAAACTTTCTCATCGTATTATTAGTCTATATTTTTTCAAATAATAGTACATCACATTTTTGTCTAATTATTCTAATATATAGACAATGTACTTTTTACCGCCACTTTAATAACATCATTAAAAATTATCAGAATTTGAAAAAAATATTTGTTGAGCATTATAACTTAGTAAGGAAAAAAATCAGTAATTGTTGTGTACTACATGTATGCATTTTAAAGAGATGCGGGTTAATTAATTCTTATGCTAGTTGCAAACAAGTACACAAAATATATAACAAAGGTTCTAACAATATAAAATATAAGTCGATAATTCTAATGAACTTCATGTGGTCTACAAAAAGAAAAAGTAACTAAGCAAGGTAATAATAAAACGGTTGGTTTTTCCTTTTTTCTAATTTAGGTCAGGGATATTTTCGGAATGAAAAAGATAAGGAGTTTTTTTTTTTAAAAAAAAAGCTAACTTTGGTAGCTTCTCAATCAGCTAGCTGAATTAAGAAGCTGCACGTACGTAACGAGCTTTTTAGTAGTCAATGATCAAAAAAATCTAATGGAGCTGAAAATGAAAATGGTAAACATAGTGGTAAACAGAGCCTTTGAATCCGAAACGTGGAGATGGATTCAATTCCAGGTAGTTTAGAAGGAGAGAATGGATTCGCAAGGAGAGAAGATGAGGAGTGAACAAGTTGTTCGATTTTCTTCTAAATTTCTGAAGCCGTTTCCGGAATGAACAAGTGAGTGAGGAAGGAAAGAAATGAAGTTAGGTCTGTAAATGAAGAAGATGAATGCGATCTTTTCCGAGAGACTTTCCATTTCCATTTAATTGATGGAAAAATATACTCCTTCCGTCCGTTTCGGTTTCAATTTTTCGCGGACCGGACATAAATTCTAAGAAAAAAATGAATAAAGTATGAGAGATGTTAATAAAGTAGGAAATAAATTGAATAAATTAGGAAAAGTAGTAAATAAAGTATGAGAAATAGTGAATAAAGTAGGAGATAGATTTTTAATTATAGTAATAGGTAACTGAATTTGGGACCGACCAAAATAGAATACTGGTAAATGAAACTGGAACGGAGGGAGTATATATCTATGTGTGTAGGTTGTCTAGCATACAACTCTATATTTATTTCACATCCAACACCTTCTGTATTCGTTTGTACCCAATAGATCAAAAACAGGCAATAGATACAAACCCGTAGTAATGCCACGGTATATGTAAAATCTCGAAATTTTTGGACTGTCTATTTGACCTTAATTTGGAGAGGGGAAATTAATTGGACTTGATATGATGCATGGGATTTTATTGGTCACTATTTTACGCATGGATAAATTGAGACGAGCTATGGTGATTTTATTGGACTGGGTTTTGATCAAAATAAAAGCTCAAAGTAATGTACTAAATTGTTATTGGATACGGGCTTGGACCACCTATTGAAATTACGGTTAATATACCCTGGAGGAAGTTTATTGGAAGCAAATTAGGTTAATTTTCCGTCAGGATCATCAATTGCCAGTCATCGATATGGACGGACATGTAGTCTATATATGAAAGCTTGAGCATTGGAATTGGATTACATGTATCATGATTAATTAAGCGGTAAGATTACGAGACTCTCTGTTTTGTCCTCAAGTGAGTACTAAATTTAGTACTTCTGTGATTCCAGGAATTTTAGTTTCAGTAAGGTTTGTTTTGTCCTTAGGCATCTTCGAATGTGATTAATAAATGGGTTGGTTATTGATGAGAGGTTGGGCAACGGCAAGGACTATGATTGGGATGATATTGGTATTTGAGAAATCGAGATGCAACATAGTGGAGCTTTTATGATTTAGCTAGGTAAAGGTTTTTTTTGACACTTTTACTTGTATTTTATTGTTATCGTATATATTATATTATTTTAATGTTTGCCAACTTGTAAATATTATATCAAGAAATGGGACTTGATATAATAAGTCTTTTCAAAAGGATCAAGTATGTGAATGCCCAAAATTGTGTTTCTATGACGCATGTGACGTGTGATAAAAATATGTTTCTGTTACATGGAGAAATAAAATATGTTTTAGCTCTCAGTCTTGTCTACGCTATGTACTGACCTCTTATCAGGGTTTATTGGCATAGAAGTATACTTCCTACCGTTTAATATTCCTTTCCGCAGGGGAACCTACTGTCATTGTTTCCTGTTTAGGAAACCTACTGTTTATGTTTCCTTTCGAGGAAACCTAGTGTTACTGTTATGTATGTCATATTCCCAGCCACGGAATTTAATAGTGGCCTAGTGTAATTCTGATTGAGCTAAACTACTGTCTTACTGATTTGTGAAAGTACTCCATGTTCTAATTTTGGATATGTGAATTTTTATCGTGTGTATATAAATATGTATGTTTTACTATGCTGCTTGATCCGGTAGAAGTGTCATTGAGGCTCACCCTTACCACCCCTTTTAGATGTTTAGAGAAGTGATATCTGTTGATGGTACTTGGAGTCGAGCAAAGTGGACATGTGATAATGTTTATGAAGGCTGTTTAGTAGCTGTAAACTTGAGCTTAGTATTGTATAGGATGACTTGTAGTATTGGAATCGTTATAGTCGCTTAAGGATTTGTAATTATTGTTCTATATAGGATTTTACATGCTCTGTTTGTAATTGATGTATTTGAGGATTAAAGAAAGGCTTCGTCTTGGCGTGAGCGCATCTCACGATAGACGGCTGGTCGTGTCAAATTGTTTTGGTTTTGGGGCGTGACAGTATAGTTTACTTTTAATAATAAATATAATAGGGGGGTCAAAATAAATTAATCGAGAAAATAAGATGGTGAAACTTTATTGTTAGAAACATTGATGGTGGTGTCGGTGGGTAGACCTTATTAATTCAATACTATATCATCGCGTCTTTTTTATGGTACGATTAATGATGATGGATATGCTTTTCAAGGTTAGGATCCAACCCAACCCGACCAGTTCAGGACATGACTGATTGATAACATATGATTTTATATCCGGTCATGTATCCGTATCAGACCCGTTATGAAGTAACTGATACACGTTCTTAACAAACTGTACTCTTCAATCCCAAAAAAAAAAAAAAACTAATGTGTATAACGCAATTTACAGGGTTGGTTTTCAACTATCCTCGGGTGGTATGTGGTTTCCCAGCCACTAGCAGTGGTTGACTTAGAAACAGTGGAATTCGCGTAGTACATATAGTACATGCACAAAAACTATAATAAATAGAAGTGAAAGTCATGGACTAATAATCACACAGGATAGATAAGAACAAATAACAGAGATCCAACAAAATGTAAATGAGAGGTGTTGGTCGTTGTTCTAGCCAAACCAAATACAAATATAATCCTCCCTCCGTCCCGGTTTGATCTTCCTGTGGCCCGGGCACGGGTTTTAATACAACTTGTTATTTAATTATAGTTTATTCAAATTATAAAGGTAAAAGAAGATTTTGGGGCAGCTGGGTAGCTAAGCTACTTTTTGGAAGTATAGTTCTTGGATTAATCTCGCTCTTGAGAAATAACAGATTTGGAGAACGGGAAGGAGTAAGTTTTTGAGTGGAGGAGGAGCAGATTCGACCGGAGGAGAAGAGGTGGGGTGGTGGTCGCAATTGAAGGAGAATAGGTGGTGGAGGAGAAGAGGTGGTGGTGGCGGCAATTGGAGGAGAAGAGGCGATCGGAGAAGAGGCGGTGGTGGCGACGATTGGAGGAGAAGAGGAGGAGCAGAGGCGGTCGGAGAAGAGGTGGTCGTGGCGATTGTAGGAGAAGAGGTGGAGGAGGAGCAGAAGTGGTGGTGGAGGAGAAGAGGTGGCGGTGGCGGCGATTGGAAGAGAAGAGGTGGAGGAGGAGCAGAAGTGGTGGTGGTCGCGATCCGGTGTTGGTGAATTGGGAAGGAGGGAAGATGAAGATGAGTAGGGTTTGTGATTGGAGAAGTAGTAGGGTTGTTGGTGAATTGGGAATGAATGAAATTGGGTTTGTGATTTTTTGGACTATTCGAGGCATTGAGCGACTTATTAATGGTTATTGTGATTATAATATTGGGCTGTAGGATCAAAAACTTGTCAAATTTGGGATGGGAAGATGAAGTAGTTGGGACGGACTAAAACGGAATGCGGGAAGATGAAACTGGGACGGAGGGAGTAGAAGATTCGCTGGTTGTATGTAATCATGTTGTGTTGTATATAGATTTTTTAATGCGCACATAAAAAATATTACTCCCTCCATTCCAAAAGATAGTTTGTTATGTGCTTTTTGCACAACTTTTAAGAAGTTTGAGTAAAAAATGGCTTATATAGATCAAGTAAGAAGTATATGGTAAAAAGTAACAAAGAGAATTGATAAAGTATGAAAGATAGTTGTTAAAATATTAATAATGGGATAGTGGGTTTCCATAAAAGGAAATGGAAAGTTTTTAACCAAAAATGGAAAAATGGAAAGTTTCTCATGGAATAGAGGGAGTATTTTACGAATATAATCTCACATATTATGGCAGTCTTTTTGCACCCACTCACCATCCTCGAAAAAATATATATTCTATTAACTTAGTCATACAATGTGGCGGTTTGAAACGGGTTTGGGTATATGCCCGACCCAGACCTGAACATCACTATGATCCCACCCCAACCCAAATCCATTCAGGACCCTACGTGTTGATAACATATATACTACCTCTGGTCTTTTACAAACTTCTTAAGGAGACTTTTTTCCTGAACTTTAACCGTAAATTACTCGCAAACTACACGACAAAAAAATATAAAAAAATTATATTATCAAAATAAATTAAGTATATTTACTAATATAACTTTGTTTTATACTTTTTGAGAGTAATTTACGGTCAAAGTTCGAAAGAAAAGTTTCCTTAGGAAGCTTGTAAGAGACCTGAGGGAGTATTTTATATAGGGTCATTTACTCATACCATACTGGTTAATTAGTAATGATACATGTTCTTAAATTAAGATTATATCCCTCAAAACAGAACAAAAACAAAATAGAAAAGTGTCAACCAACCCTCGGGGTGGTATGTGGTTCCCCACCCCTTACACAAAAAATATTATTTTACAAATATAATTTCACATGTTACGGTGGTTTTTTGGCACCCACCCCCAGCATACCTCCTTCCCCGGGAAAAATGTACATTTTACTAATTTCACCATAAAATGTTGTGGTTTGGGTCTTGTTACAGAGGTTTGGAACGGGTTTCAGTATATGTTCGACCTGGACCCGAGCATCATTATTTTAAACGGGTTTGAATTCGGGTTGGATGGAACCCGACCCATTTAAAAGTAAAATGACGTAATTCCAGTGTAGTAAAATATAGTCCGACATGTGCTCAATAGTGTCCCTGACTCTTGTAAGAGTCATATCTTATATGCTCTTTTAACTTTTTGAATAGTTATTGATTTAAAAAGTTAATGTTTCAAACAAAATAATCTTGTTTTGTGATATCTTATTATACTTTTCGTGCAGTTAACAAAAAGTATTGAGTGTCCATCTAAAAATTTATTTCGTCTCAGTCTCCCTGCAAAAAAAAATGGCCAATCATTTTATGCAATATAACTCCGTAATAAATATGAGTTAATTTAATATGTAATAATATAACTTTAAAATGTATAACTTCACTCATTTGGGTTCCCCAGCCACGCTAAGTGATTCACCTATATGATTATTTTTAATTGAATTTTGGCTTTGCATGTGCCCACTTAATTATTTGTATAATTTGTTGATTTTGTCTTCAATTTATGAAATAATGATTATGTTTCTTCTAGTTAAAATAATGATTATTCTTAGTTCATGTATACAATCTCAAAATTTCTATGCTACTCAAATATTCAACACTTTTTTTTTCAATTTCTTTTCAGAAGATACTTCAATTCTATATTAAAAATGTCTGGGTTTCTTTGAAAATGTGATTCAAATGGGCAAATCAAAAATTTGAAGATTTAAGAGATTTAATTACCAAAGAACAATCAGTTTCAATTACTACATGTTGGGATTCAAAACATTGAATAAATTCACTAATGTCTACCCTTCCCTAGTTTCAACAAATTCACTATGTGGCATGCCTCTTTGCTCACATAGCTCACCACTTTTTTTTATATATATAGATGAACCAAATTTATTATATATGTTGGCATACATATCAATCTAATGATTCATACATACAACCAATATTAACCATGCTCGTTTGCCCAACTTCCACCTGAGATACTCCTCAGGGTCATATAGAGAATCCCCAAAATGACTACCGTCTCGAGACCCCCTACGTGGGGAAGAGTTAACACTGGCATCAGATTCCCTACGTGGAGAGTTACCAATACTACGAACAACATCAGGAGCATCACTTCCTCTAAGAGTCACGTGACTATCGGAACTAGACTCTGAAACCGAACATGTCTTGCTATTCTTTTTGACAAAGCAAGAGCATGTAAACAATTACTTCAGGAACAAGCCTTGTTCCAAATCCAAACTGAACTTTTGGTTCAGAGTTTTCGGATGACCAGCAACCCTTACTATCTCACTGAATCTCTGCATCCCGTATTTATTCTTGCATAATGTTCAAGATGGAAAAGATTTCACCTTGCCAACGGGAACCGGATGAGGACACACATTTTTTGGGAGTGTTCTTGCTTCTCCCTTGCTAGCCTCTGTATGATCAAAATTTAAAATATGTATCATATTCAATTGGGTTATACAATAGGTTGCATTAAACAGCAGCTTATAAGCTAGAAGAGCTTTTTTTCTAAATAAGCATGATACATGAATATCTAGTTGATAGATTATAAGTTAGTTAATCTGTCTTATTCAAAAAAATTATTATCTTATTTATTTTTATTTATATATGCTATTATATTTAACAATAAAGTCCATTGATAAATAAATAAATTCAAAAAAATCAACTAACTTTATCATCTATCAGTTGTTTATTGACTAGGTCTGCTTAAGGGATTTAGAGGTAAAAATATTACCTGTCAATAGGATAGCCAGAAGAACAACACACAAGAATGAAATATTAACAAAAAACTTTGCCATTGTTTTTTTATCTGTAGTACAATAACTAGATTAGATTGGTTGATGATTTCTTCATTGCCTTAATGTGGTTTATATATACTTAGACTAGATTTGATTGGTTGATAGAGTGATGATAATATCAACTATTTAACTTTTTGCTAATTTGATAGTCCTCTTCATCAGATGAAAATTTTCACTTATAGCATAGTATCTCTAATGAAAATAGGGAAATGGAAATTAATTTTTGCAGATTCTTTATAGTATTACAAAATTGATTATCTAATGCGTAATGAGACATATACCAACTATTTCTGGAGGTGGAAATTGCACTTTTTGCCTTTTGCTAATATAGTTTAGCACTATTGTATTATCTCGATGAGCTTATTTACTACTGTTGAGACGGATATGTGTCCAATCCGTTAAGGGCGCCATAGAGCGCATCAGGGCTGAAATGGCCAATTCAGTACCAGTCCGACCTTCAAATGGTCCGACCTACGGAAATCATTCTGGGTCAACTAGTACGTGTAAGTCAATACACCTTCTCAGGTAAGTCCGACCAAGCTAGGTGTATAACTTCCGAACCTGACAAAAAGTCACATGATCTTTCCAAGTACCATAAATCGTCACCCCAGATGCAAAGCGACGGACGAGATAATCTCGGACGCCACCGACATTAAGACCAAGCGTATATAAGTAACCATCGAGATACTTAGTGGAACTCCAGGCTCGGACACCGAGTTACCCAAGGGTAGATCAACGAAGCAGACCGTCTCAAGGATCCACACGGACCCAACAGGCGGAACAATACTCTCAGAGGGAAAAGGTCCAAACTACCCTCCCAGGCCCATTAATCGGCATTGGACTACTGTTCACTATTGGGCTGTGGGCCAAAGGTAGCATCGGTGTCCAAATCTGAAGCATACACTTGGCATCTTATGAGTCATTTCATAAGATATGGTCTCTAAAAATATAACACAAGGTCCAAGACCTTAAGGGAAGCAAGAATTATTCCCAAATCATATCTCATAACTACTAGATTGAGAGCTTTACAACTCTCTCTTGAGTAAAGTCTCTTCTGACAACTTGTAACCGGGTTACTATCTAACCCCCCACTGTAGTCTTTTCGGTGATCAACCTCGGACAAGTCGTGGTCGGACTCGAGTTGGTGGCGGATCTTAGATCGAGAATTTGTAGTAGTTTAGTTAGTTAGCGTTGAGGCTAAACCCTCAACATTTGGCGCCATCATGGGAATCATTACGAAAGGTTGTGTTTTAATGATCGGATGGAAAGAACAAGAAGGCGGCCGCGAACAACCGTTACCGGCATGAACTCCGCCCCCACGTCCACGCGGACGTCCACCAAACCGAGGGTGAAGGACCTCTGCAACAGGATGGCCCCCTGTACGAAGAAGATAGCCGTGTGATGGCCGCACAGCACGCCCGTCCACGGATGAAGGAGGTGATATTCGAGCCAGAGAGTAAATGTTCCGAGAACATTGTACTTGAGAATCGAGAGCGGGGTTGATCAAGTTTCTCGGCGGAAGCTCAAGGCCACACTACTGTCAACGGTTTACTATGCGATGGTCATATCGTCTGATGATCTCGGATTAAGTGAGACTCGGTTTGATAGATTGCTCACGATAATCCAAGGTTGCCTTGGGTCTAACAATGCCATCCTCGGCAAAGTCACTCCGCCATGGTTACTCCGGTTCAAGCCGCGGGCCCTATCGAGGCAGGCAACATCCGATCCGAAAAAGTCTTTGAAGCCTGATTCTCAACCTCGGGCGTTTGGTGAAGGATCATGGCGGTATCTACGAGTGCACCAAATCCTTTATGCGATGACATCATGAGAGAAAAGGAAAGAAGCAGGAACTTGGATCGGTGATTAGAACTTGGAATACTATTACGGGATACTTGTCCCATCACACTGACAAGGTATAATAGTAAGATGGATTCCAAGGAATGATGATAATACAAAGGATCTCACTTTTTCATCCACCCTCTTGAATGGCTATGGATTGGTACACTGCGTTGCAAACAAGTCGATAAGATCTTATCGGACCTCTCCTCCAGTTCCGGGGACGATTTGGGAAATCGAGAGGAGGCGCCTTTGATTGACATCTGGCGGTTATTCAAAGGAACAAGAGGATCTTAGGACCTTCCTAGATCGCTTTAACACGAAAGTCCTTGAGTTGAGCCTCAAGATTAAGGAGCGATTAGTCACTGTATACTAATACTTTCAACATAGAGCTCCGCAGGAAACTTTCTAGTCAGGAAGTGAGGAGTGAAAAGCATTTGAATGACATCGGCGAAGAAGTAATGTATGGAGAGGAGTATGAAGGAATGTTCCGTAAGAGCGAGTTCCAAGAAAGGAAAGAACAAGTGAAACAAGAGCAAATATGGTAAGTTTGATCAGCGGAGGGATCAGAGATAAGGGTTTCAACAGAGAAAGGAGTACGCGAGGAGATATGCAGATTATACTCGTCTCAATAGACCAAGATCCGACATCTTGGCAACTATTATTGAGAAGAAGTTGGATATTCAATGGCCCAAGCCATCTCATAATAACCGGAAAAACAAGAATGCGAAAGGGTATTGCAAGTTCACAAGAGCCGTGGTCATGAGACCGATGATTGCATTCAACTGAAAACAGAGGTTGAACATTTGATAAAGAGAGGGAAAGTTGAAGGAGCACGTCTATGGATGAGCCTTCTAGACATGATAGAGACAACGAAGAAGGGATGATAAGACTCTGGGCCACGAACCCCATCCGCTATCCTTACCACCTCCGCAGACATCATCCCCGGCCGGATGGACCATCACCATCTGAGTATAATGATGATATTGAAATGGAGAACCCTCCATACAGTGGAGTGATCAACACCATAGCAGGCGGACTAACCGGGCGTATAGCGAACGCGAGAGCGCCATTCGATCTTGAACAATGATGATCATATCTTGCTTCGGCAATTGAGGACAAACGCTATATCCATTGATGATAGTGAGATCCCTCCTCCCTCGGCAGAGGTGAGACATAGATGATCCCGATGTTCCATGGTAGTTCTTTGACCATAGCAACTTATCGGTGAACAAGATCCGGTGGATAGAGTTCCTCAAACATCATCTCCAAAGGACAATAGACCAGATGAATGGGAGGAATCCGATATGAGAGAGTCAATACCTCCATAATAGGGTTTGCGAGGAGGGAATCGCCTGCCAGCTAGGAAGGCGTCGTCATGTTGCATGTATCACTTTGGGACATCATCTCGCCAGAGTGACATGGCGGATATTCGTTTTGTAGTGGTGGATCGAACTTTCGAGCTACAATGCCACTTCATCAAGCCGTCTAGGACTCAATCAATTCCGAGCCTATATCCTCCACCCTCCATAATAGAATGAAGTTTTGGAGCTCTCAATGTTCCTGCGATGTTGGAGAGGAAGTGGGGAACATCCGGCAGCTTCGGGAGTGTTACATTATGTCCACGAGGAGAGCATCCGTGACTTTTTTGTGTTGGCGGTCATCGACAATTCTGATCCATGATTGACTTTTCCACCAAGGAGAATTCTAACATTGCGATTGGGAGCTAGAAGGACCGAGTTTCCTAAAAGTGCACGGATCGAACCTCACGAAACTATCTGTAGAAGGTTGAACTTGTTGTTGGGGAGCGGTCATAAGAAGACTAGAATCCAATTAGCAGAGGAATCGCGGAAGTGGAAATGAAGCTCATTAGCACTGCTCCGAGACAATAAAGGATGATCTTTGCTTGAGTAATGCGGGCGCACCTGTAGGATACGAATCCGAGGGTTCTTGTTCACCATCCTAACAATGGATCCCTCGACAACATTATATATCCTCCGTAAGAGAAAGGATTTCGTCCGATCAAAGCGATGCCATCATATCCGCCAAGTTGATCGACTGATGAAAGCGGGACTATTATCGAGGAGGTCCGTTATTCTAATTGGGTTTGCAATGTGGTTCTAGTAGAAAAGTCACCCGGCAAATGGCGGATGTGCAATGATTTCACCAAAGCAAATAA
>JAIFAC010000191.1:0-150047 GCA_026545765.1 Plantago major | reverse complement strand
TAATTAGAATATCTAAGAGGTACTGGATAAAATTCAATATTGTGTGATATATACAAATGGAGTCCTCTCACTAATCCGCTGACTTAAGAAAGACACTGGAGATAATCCATCACACTCCTCACCAAAGTGCCGAGGAGTCGCTATTCATAGAAGTCGACCTCCTCGACTCGACAAGAATAAGGTGTCTCTAGCATCGGGTTATCAAAGCCGCCTCGCCTTAATCGACCCTACCCAAACAAGTCCCACCACGCGCCATCGTACTAACTAAAGACTACCTGGCCAGGACGTATAGTCAAGCCGCCGACCTCCTCTAAAGGTTCAAGGCCTTCGCCAGATCCAAACGGCTACCACCCACGGTTTCCATAACAGACGTAGCCACAAGGTGATCGATCCCACTACCGACCAACCAACGGATGGATTTAGAGAATCGTCTCTCGAGCATCTCCTATAAATATGAGGGAATTTACTCCCATTTAAGTAAGTCACCTACCACTAATATACTTCTAACACTACAAGAAAATCGCATTGGCGACGGATTTTATCCGGTCGCCAAATAGCTATCGGATCAAGATTAGCCAGCTTAATTACTGAGCGATTTGCTAATCCGCCGCCTAATCCGCTCTCGAATTAGAGACGGATTAAATATCCTTCCACCATTAGCGGCCGGATTTTATAGACTAATCAGGCGTCGTAATTAGGTTTGACTCAATAATTAAATCAAAAGAAAATTAAAAAAATAAAATTTGATTTTAACGATGGATTTGGTGCTTATCTTGCCACTCTGGATAAGCAAATCCATTAACCGCTAAACCCGAATAAGGAGAATGGGTTCTGTTTCTCTCCCCATTTTCTATTATGGCTTCTTCTTTCTCCTTCTCTTCTCCATTTTCGTCCAAATTCAAAAGTCAAGCCTCAAAAACTTCAACCATTCCGTCTAATCTTGAACTCTTTTCGAAGCTCGTGGGACAAAGAACTCGGGTGGTCCATCAATTACATCTTTCTTCGGCTAATTTCTCCGTAATCGAAGGTATTTTGGCTAAAACCCTTAGTTTTTAAAATTTGGGAATTTTGTTAATTTTACTAGTTTGAGCAATCAGATGTTTATAGGAAGTATGTAGTAGCTAGTTTAGGTTATATTACGTATTGTGTTAACTTTGAGATTTGCAATTGATATATTTATTGTGAAATTGGATTGTTAGTATAATGTTAGGTTGACTGTAAGTATGTAGGGTATTTAATTTGATATTTTCGTATATGTACTAGGATTAGGAAGATTTAATTGTGTGTTTGGAGACAATTTGGTGATTTTGGTGATTTTAATATAATTTTTTCGTATTAACATAAAAAATAATTACTACTATGGAGCAATTGTAATTTTTTCGTATTAAGATAAAAATTCTTAACGTATCATAATTAAGATTTATGTAATTATACACTTGGAATTGCAATGATAGCTCTTATTTTTTTTCAACAAAACATCATCAATCTCAACACTTTAAGGATGACTTCTCCACCTTCGTCATCTCCTTCACCGTCGCCTACACCATTGCCTCCTCCACCGTCGCCTACACCATTGCCTCCACCAGATTCATCGAGTTGGCAGTATCATAGTTCTGCCGAGTAAGTATGCTTCGTCTTCGTAGTAGTGATTCCATTTCTAACATGTAAACTGTATTTTGTAGTTGACTTATCATAATTGATTTTTAACCTCGTTGTTTTTTTTATGTATGTAGAAATTGCGGTACACTCTCATATGCAGACATGTGGACATGTTTTTCTGATTTCGATAGAGCATTGGAGGCAAATGAAGGCCGACAAAGATGCAAAGATGGCTAAAAACCGATCTTTGGGAAAGAATTGGATGATGAAGATGATGAGGATTTTGAGATGACCATTGCGAGGATGATGAACTTTCGATTATTTGAAAGTTCATATCACATCTTGAATATAGACGGAATCATCTCTACGTTAGTGTATATATTCTTATCTTATTTGTGATAATATGATCATTCTTCTTTATTTGTTTGTGCTTTATTTGTGAGTGGTATGTTAGCCACTATATGTGAGACTGAACTTGGGTGATATGTTAGTCACCATTGTCTTAGCAGCTTTTAGGAAAATATGAGTGGTATGTTAGCCACTATATGTGGGTGATATGTTAGTCACCATTTGTGTAGTATGCGTAATTTTCATCCTTAACTCATAGTATGCACTATATGTGAGAACTTGTGTGATATGTTAGTCACTATTGTGTTAGTAAATTTTAGGACAATATGAGTTGTATGTTAGCTACTATATTTGGGTGATATGTTAGTCACAATTTGTGTAGTCCCCTCATTTAATTTTCATCCGTAACTCATGGTATGCACTTTACGATTTCAGGTTGATGTGGTGAGGCGAATCGACATTCGAGGAGCTGTCAGTTCAAGAAGAAAAACACACCTTCTTAGCCTTGATACATTTATGTTATGCTT
Source organism: Plantago major (assembly GCA_026545765.1). NCBI lineage: Eukaryota > Viridiplantae > Streptophyta > Magnoliopsida > Lamiales > Plantaginaceae > Plantago > Plantago major. Next base: position 147,573 of record JAIFAC010000191.1, on the reverse strand, counting down.
CTCCAAGATATTTCGTTTTGAACTTGTGTTTTTCTACCACTTGACTTCTTATTTTAGCTTATGTACGGATATTTAATTACGTTATGGATAATTTGTATTTGTTGAATGCTTTTTGTTAATTAGTATAGTTTAATTATTTCAGGTATATTTAGTCTTTGGTTTGGATAATTTGTATTCGTGGAATCTCTATTGTTAATTAATACAATTTAATTATTTTGGGTATATTATCTACAATTATATTGTGTGAAAAACAGGTGAAATGTGAAACAGGAATTAAAATTAAAATAAAAAAAAACAGGTTTTTAGCGATGGATAGAATCGTCGCTAAAACGCCGACTTTTGGAATTATGGTTGGATCATTGGCGGATTCCTAATCCGTCACTAAAATCTGTTGTAGGGACGGATAGTAATCCGTCCCTAAATCGCGATTTGAAGGTCATCGAATTATCCGTCGCCAAATTAGGGAAGGATTCCTTATCCGTCCCTAATTCGCTATGACGCCCGTTTTTCATACGGGCGTCTCATCCGTCGCTAAGGGATTAGCGACAAATCGGGTGGGCTTTACCGACGGATTTATCCGTCGCTAAAGTCCGATTTTTTTTGTAGTGTAACCTACTCGGCTCCATTTTGTCCGACTAGGTGTGTTGAATCATACAACCGGTTTGTCCTAGGCAAACTGGCTAATAAGGGTCTAACACCCTACCTTATCTTCCAGGTCCAGGTTCTATTTCGAGGCTCTAAGTGCGTTATCTTTGCCTAACCCCGTTTTTATACCACATCATATTGGCGCCGTCTGTGGAAAACTTTACGAAAAGTCATGGTTCAAAAGAAAGCTCGAAAGCACAACCTCGGAGGCAACTCTAGAGCCTTGGCATATGAAGTAGCTCCAGAACTCCTAGAGTTCAGCACCACTAGCTCCGATCCCCGGCGATTGCAACATTCCCGAGCACGATCCACGAGATGGCACTCACGCATCTGTCTACAGCAAGGCAATAAATCCGGGACCAAATGTCACCCCAGTAAACGCTCATGTCTTACAATTGCCTGTGCCTCTCCAGCCACAGCCTCCAACCGACCCTGCATTGGTCGGACTGACCGAAGCCCAAGTTCAGTACATCCTCTTTGCCATGTAAGCTAGGAACCCGACGACCGTTGGCCTCCAAGATACACGCAACATGCCGCCATCCTACCAATCATGGCTCAACCTGGTCTAGCCCTTGCCGACCAAGTTGCTGACTCCAGAGGCCCGCCTCAATCAAGGAACACTAATCGTTCCATAGCTCACCAAAACAGCGGGAGAGCCGCGACCCAAAGGCCGAATGAAGATCTAAGGGAAGTGATCAACCGAAGAGCTAGAGTAACAAGAGGCGAAGGGGGGAGGGTAGGGGAGTCGGCGAGATGACTCTCCTTGACCCCACTCCATCCCGGGTTTCAGGAAGAAACCTATGCTGCAATGACCACCGAGAAGAAAGGAACCGACGAGATGAGTGGTATGATGAGGAAGATACCCGAATTAGCTATTTAGGAGATACTCCAAGGGACTCACGGAGAGATGAGGAAACACGAGGTCGACGTCCTTCTCCCTCATGGAGAGGACGGATAGACAGGTACTCGGATAGAAGATGCGATCCCTTAGAGGAGAGATGACAGCGGTCGCTCAAGGTCGATCCACCCGTCACCAGGGGCCGACATGGTGGCGAGGGTGAGCGCCTCAAGGAACAAGTTCGAATCCATGAAATAGCTTTCAAGGTGGAAAGAAACAAGCTAGATTGCCTGAACCGAGCCCGAGACACCATTAAGTTCTCGGAAATCAAGAGAGAAGTCCTACCTCTCGGACGAATTACCCCGGCCCCTAAAAAAAATATGAAGGGGATTCATGTCCGATAGATCACAGGATCAGATTTGAGGCTTCCCTCGGAGGAACGGGAATCACCGATAATGTAAGAGCACAAATCTTCCCAGGCACATTCCATGGACAAGCAATGACATGGTGGAAAAGTTTGAGATCGGGATCCATACTTTCATGGGATCACCTTTTGGCGGAAATCACAATTCGATTTGAAAATTTTCGAGAAACTGTCCAACCGGCAAGCTACTTGACCGAGGTCATTCAAACGGAGGACGAAACCTTGAGATCTTTCGTCAGGAGATTTGAGTTAGCTGCGTGTGGTCGATACACTCATTCTCTCAAGGAGCGAATTGGCCATCTTTGCGCCAACATGAATAATGTTGTCTTCCGTCGCACATTGGTTGTGTTAGGAATATCTGCTAGTATTTTGATCACTCATCACATGTTCTTATCTTAGCCAGAAAGGTGATTAAGTACTCTTGGTTCACTTGAACATTGTAAAAGAGGAAATCACTGAGTATGATTAGTCTAGTAAATCTTGTATTAGGATTATAGGTCTCGAGTGTAATTTTTATTTCAAGAAGACCATGAAGATCAATCCTAGCAATGGAGCTTTTACGAAGATTAGAAGGCGAAGATTGCACAAGGTTTATGAAGACACAACGTTTAGTCTAACTTAGAAAGACTATGTCCTTAATCCTTTCTTAAGTATATTAACTTACTTTGAAATACAATTCGGGACATATGACATCATGAGTATGGAGCATGCAAGCCATCGAAATGCTCATGTATCATTTGAGACTAAAGGACAATGAAACGATTATGCATTAAATGCATCGCGAAATCTTGCAAAAAGCAAGTCCTCTCGATAGTGACTTACGAGTAGATAGTTCAAGATATAAATGGATATAATTTGATAGAGAGCACAACGGATACAATTCAAACGCCTCAAATTTATCTATATATATCACCTGCGTAGATGTGAAGAACACACCTTAGAACGCTCTATCTTGCAAACTTACCATCAAGCAAAGTATTCTCTCAAGCACTCTACTACCTTTCTAAAAGCTTTCTGTTGCTTGAAGAATTACTAGTAGTTCTAAGTTGTCCTGAACCTTAACAAGAGATTGTTATTCGTGAAAGAGTTGAACTATCGGATTTTTCTCAAGCTCATTCTCGAGCGGACACCAATTACTGGTCAAAAAGAGCATCGCCATCCATGAACAAGTGTATTAAGTAGTCTAGATTACATTTGGCTCTCTGTAAACATAACTGAAAAGTTATACGAGAAGCCTTTCTGACAAACCTTATAACCAACACCATCAAGGCGTGGAGTAGAGGAAGTACCTGATTTGGGAAATCAAGGAATAACTCCAAGGTTATCTGAGTAGAGGAAGTACTTAGCTCTAGGAGCTGGTGAATAACTCAGGGGGAACATTTGGTTGGGAACCATTTGTTTAGGAATCTTAGAATAGGATTATTGTAAGGTGAACTCAATTATCTGTTCTAGTGAATTCTAGGTCTCAAAAAGACCGAAGCGGATTAGTTGGAGGATTACGCCACCTCCAGATACCACTATACTTAACATGTTATTTACCTTCTGATTTACATTTCAAAGCGCAACACACATACTTATTGTTTCTGCACTTACCTATCTTAAAGTCTTCCGCGCTCTGAATTTAAGTATCAGAAACCCCAGTTTACGAGAGCTGTGTTTATCGACAAAAGTTTTAAAAGACTATTCACCCCCCCTCTAGTCTTTTACTTTGCCGTTATCTGGACCAACAAGTGGTATCAGAGCAGGAGGTTCACAAGCCTTCTGCACTGAACCTAGATCCCCAGATATGTGAAGAAACTTTGTCCCTCTCTGAGGACTATATAATTTGTGTGTTAAGTGTGCAGGTATGTCTCTGAGTGATGCGCCCATTCTGAAGCCAGAAAACTACGAGAAATGGAAGAACAACATGATGCTCCATCTGGAGGCCATTAGTGATGAGATGATCTATGTCATCAATGACGGGCCTATCAAATCGGACAACTCAAACAAGTTCTTCAAGTGTCGATGGAAGAAAAGCCTCAGACAAGGAAGATGAAAGCGAGGATATGGCTGCTAGTGATAGTGGTCATGTTGCTCGTGGAAGCATTATGTATGAAGACAAGCCAAGAGAGCTCTGGACATCTGAAGATGCCAAGAGACACAGATTGGATGGTCAAGCTCGTAATATCATCATCAGATCGACACCTGAGCACATACGATTAAAGCGTAGGGTGCTAAAGCAAAGTTTCTGGCAATTGATTGAAGAAATACATGCGGGCCGAGAAAACCAGAAAACAAGTTCGAAGTTCTTAAATTGAAGTTCCAAAACTTCAAACAAGGTCCCACTGAAACTGAAAGAACTTGATTTGATTTACTACTCTTATGAGTGATATGGCTGCACTTGGTGAAAGCAATAGATACTCCGTCGAGAAAAGATTAAGACTATTGTCAGAAGTCTCAATCACAACTGGGAACACACTAAGTTCTTTTATTTCAATCAAGGGATGCCAAATATTACTCCAGTAGAGCTCTTCTCTCATCTTGCTACTGTAGACTATGAGACAACTCAGAGAGAACAGACAGCTGAAAAGTTACAAAGTGTTGCTCTAGTTTCTCAAGGTTCTTCTGAAAAGAAGGATACCAAAGATGCATCTGAAGAAAATGCTCTTGCGAAGACACATGAAGAAATTTGTGAGTCACGAGATTGAGAGAAAAGCTAAAGAAAAGTGAAAAAGCATCTTAGCCCAAACTATCATCGGTCAAGAACATACAAATGAACAACTCTGAACACCCCATTCGGAAAGGTGTTAATCTTGAAAACGAAATAGGAAATGATATCTCTATTGTCAAAAGCTGGTAACTTCAAGAGATTGTCACCTTTAAACAAGCTCAAGACAGGTGATAAGAAGGACAGAAGAAATTTCAAGAGAAATCAAAGGGCCTTACTGACTGAAGAAAGGAAGAAGATTCAAATTCAACTTGATGCTCTAGACATTGAGACAGATTCTGAAGATGGAGATTCAGATGACTCAAACCTACCATCACCATTGTGTGGAATCACCCGATGTAATCGACTTGACCTTAAGAAGAATGAAATGTGTGGAGTTGCTGAGATTTGCTGGTCCAGACATCTCCAACATTGAAATGTGTCTTATGGCTGATGAGGTAACTAACAATTCACAATTTCTGTACTATGAGAGTGATGATGGAATTGAGGATCTGGAGTTGGTCAAGAGTGAATTGGATCGTTATGAGAAAGAATTTCTGGAAGCACAATCCAAAACCAGAATTCTAGAGGAAAGCAAAGAAACTCTTGAAAAAGAGGTTTCTGAGCTAACCAGAGTATCTGAGAACAAGAACGCTGAAATAGCCTTTCTGAAATCTCAGATATCTGAGAATAAAAATTCTCACAAACTAGCCTTGGATGAACTCAATAAGAAATTGATGAAGCTGCTTTCTGAAAATGAAGAACTCAGAAAGAAAGAGCTATCCTTCCAATCTTATGCAAAGGCTAGTGACACTCTCACTGAGGTTCAATCCTATCTGAGAGATCCCTCTGAGAAAGGTGGACTTGGACTTGATGAACAATCGAGTAATTCATCTCCTCTGAAGAAGAGTGATGAAAGGTTGACCTTTGTAAAAAGTCAACAGAATGGTTCTTCAACCACCTATAGCATTGGTCAGAAAGCTAGGGTAGTTGACAAAGAAAAAGGAGTAGCAACCCAGCCTTTGAAAGAACAACAAGTTCACAAGAAACTTGTGGATAAGGTTTCTGAAAAGAAACATAACCCTCAGACATGCATCCATCCACATTGCTACATTACTAGGAAAGGAAGAATTGTTGGAATAGGCAAATTCTCTACTGTATCGTTTTATGAAAAAAGATGGTGCAGAAACTAGTAAGGCTTCGAAGGCGCATTTAGAAAGCCAAGGTGTTGAAATGGCATTGGCTATCGTGCTATTGGAAAAGTTCTTACGCAACAATATAAGGAAGGACAAGAACAATGGCGATATTACTGCGTAGCAATAGCAGAAGTGGAAGAAATCTCAAGCCCGAAAAGCTGAATGCGAGCTAGGCGGAACACGGCGGAAAGGCTAAGTTTGCTGAAAAGCAACCCCAGAAACCACCAAAGGGAGCACCTAGAAACACCCCAAGAAGGAAGATTGAGATCAAAATTACTGATTTTATTGCATTTTCTTCTGATCAAGATAGACAAAAACAAACTCCCAAGAAATTCACTAAAATGTGGATTCCTACTGGAAGAATGTTTAGTCTAAATGGTTCTATCTCTGAAGCAAGAACCTAACTCCTTCCTGTTTTGTGCAGAACGCCTCTTGGACTAAGGCTCAATGGCTATTTGATAGTGGATGCGGAAAGCACATGACAAGAGACAAAGCAAATCTGGTCAACTACAAAGCTTGCAACAATGGACCAGACATCAGATTTGTTGGAGGAGAATTAAATCCCTCTCGGGATTTAAGCGTCAAATTGGGATCATTAACAATCACTGACGTATTACATGTTAAAGGATTGAAATATAATCTATTCAGCATAAGCCAGTTTGCAGACAAGGGATTCACTGTAAAATTCAAAGCAAAATATTGCAAACTTATTGACAATGAGTCAAGCGGCAGTCTTGGTTGCTCGGCGGAAAGGAAGTCTTTATGTTGCCGATTGGGCATACGCCAACCTGAAAAATGTCTTATGGTGAGTCAATCAGGTCACGGAAGAGCCTTGGTTATGGCACAAAAGAATGAGTCACTTGAATTTCAAAACTCTGAACAAACTTGCCAAGAAAGAGTTAGTGGTTGGCCTTCCCAAAACATCTTTCAGAAAGGATGGTATCTGTTCTACCTGTCAGATGGGGAAACAATCCAAAATCTCTTTCAAGTCAAAAACCAGACACTCTAGTGTTAGACCACTGCAACTATTACACATGGATCTTTTTGAATCATCTGTAACTAGTTATGCAGGAATGAAGTATGGTCTTGTTGTTGTAGATGACTTCTCAAGATTCACTTGGGTTGTCTTTCTAAAGCACAAATCTGATGTAAGGGTGGAGATACCAAACTTGCTGAATAAGCTTGAAGTCATGAAAAATGACAAGGTATCTGCAATTAGAACAGACCATCGTACTGAGTTTGTCAACCAGTACATAAAGGAGTTTTGTACCAACAAAGGTATACAACACCAACTTTCCTCTGTGAGAACACCACAACAAAATGGTGTTGCAGAAAGGAAAAATAGAACACTTAAAGAAGCTGCAAGGACAATGCTAGCTGACACTGAGATAAGTGAAGTTTATTGGGTTGAAGCTGTAAACCTGACATGCTACTACTCGAGCGGATGTTTGATAAACAAACACCATGACAAGACCCCATATGAACTCTTGGTTGGTAGACCCCCTAATATCAAATATCTAAAAGTATTTGGTTGTAAATGTTTTGTTCTTAATAATGGAAAAGAGTATCTAAGAACATTTCAACCAAAGGCAGATGAAGGTGTCTTTCTTGGTTATTCTATGAATAGCAAAGCATACAGAGTTTACAACAAAAGAACAAAGAAGATTGAAGAATCAGTTCATGTTGTATTCTATGAAGGAAGCAAGAAAACACCCCTTGCTGATGAACTCTCAGAAAGTTTCAAGGAACTAATGATAAAGGATTATGAAGAAGAACCCTCAGAAAGGAAAAACATCATTATGGAAAGGGAGGATGACTCTGACGAAGAAAAGCATGAAATGCCTAGTAACAAGATGATTCTCGGACATGATGAAGAATTTCCTATGAGAATTCCAGAAATGGAAACTGAAGATGTTCATCAGAGAGCTAACTGAAAATGACCTCTCTGATAGGCATGTCTCAGAAAGCTCTCACACTGAGCAAGTGTCAGACATTCACCGCCCTTCTGAGGTGCAAAATGTCACATATAGTGAAGAAGTATCAAGTCATAATCATAGTGATTCACATTCAAATCACATAGATGTTGACCCTACTAGCCCTAAACCCATGATGAGATGGATCAAGGATCATCCTGCAAAAGATGTGATTGGACCAATCAATCAAGGTGTTAGGACTAGGAGAGCAATATCTGAAAATGCTAATTCTCTCTTTGGATGTTTTATCTCAAACATTGAACCAAAAACTATAGAAGAAGCATTAAGAGACCAAGACTGGATCTCAGCAATGCTAGAAGAGTTGGATCAGTTTGAAAGAAACAAAGTCTGGAAACTAGTTCCATTAGTAGAAGGAATATCTGTGATTGGAACTAAGTGGGTTTTCAGAAACAAGATGAATGAATCCGGTGAAATAACCAGAAACAAAGCAAGGTTGGTTGCGAAGGATTCACCTGCATCAAGGTTTAGATTTTGATGAGTCATATGCACGTTGCAGATTGGATGCAATAAGACTCTTTCGGCCTTTGACTCATAAAGATTTTAAAGTTTATCGGATGGATGTCAAAAGTGCATTCTTGAATGGTGAACTTCTGAGGAAGTCTATGTTGAGCAACCACGGCTTTGAAGTTTCCTCGAGAAAGTAGAATGGTCTATAAGCTCTGAAGCTCTTTATGGGTAAAGCAGGCTCCAAGAGCATGGTATTACACTTTGGCCAAAGACCTTCTGAAAAGTGGTTTCAAGAAAGGTGAAGTTGATAAAACTTTGTTTACTTTAAATCATGATGGGAAACTACTCTTAGTTCAAGTATATGTTGATGACATCATATTTGGATCTAAGGACAAGCAACTTTGTGATGACTTTGCAAATCTCATGAAAAGTAAATTTGAGATGAGCATGATGGGAGAATTGAACTATTTCCTAGGATTGCAAGTCAAGCAACTCAATGATGGAATATTCATTAGTCAGACAAAGTATGCAAAGACATGCTCACAAAGTTCAATCTTAAGCCTTCTGAAAAGAATGCCAAGATACCTATGAGCATAGGAACCAAGATGACCTATACTGAATCAGATAAGAGTGTTGATGAACACAAGTATAGGAAATTGATAGGTTCACTACTTTACCTTACTGCAAGCAGACCTGATATTCAATATGCAGTTGGAGTGTGTGCTAGATTTCAAACAAATCCAATGCAATCAGACTACAACACTGCTATGAAAATATTAAAGTATGTGAAAGGTATAGTAGATGTAGGGTTGTGGTATCCTAAAGAAAGTGGATTGAGTTTGGTGGTTACTCGAGATCGATTATCTTTGGATCAATGCTTGATAGGAAAAGTACCTCGAGAACTTGGGTTTACGGGAACTAGACTTATCTCATGGTTTAGCAAGAAACAAAACTCAATTGCAACTTCTACCACATAAATTTGAATATATTCGCTAGTTGTTGTGCAACACAAATTCTGTGGATTCAACAACAACTCAGAGACTATGGACTCAATGAAGAGAAAACTCCCATTTTCTGTGATAACACAAGTGCTATTGCAACCACACAGAACCCCAAGTTCCATGCCAGAACAAAGCACATTGATGTTAGACACCACTTCATCAGAGACCATGTTGAGAAAGCGATATAGAGATACTCAAGATTGTACGAAGACCAACTTACAGATATCTTCACTAAGCCCTTACAAGAAAGTCGGTTCTTGACTTTGAGACACAATCTTGGATTAATGGAGTTACTAAGGTGAAAAAATTATCTGAATCTCTAAAGTCTGAATAAGTGAGTAGGCCTCTGAGAACAGGTTCTCAGAAAGCCAAAGTTGATAAGAAGTGATGCAAAGGTTTCTGAGTAGCAACACTCAGAAAGGCAAAACATTTCTAGAACGGGTATCCAGAAAGGCAAAGGTTGGTACACACTTAATAAGTAAATAAGACTAGAACTTACTTACTGAGAGTGGGTCAAATACATTGAACAATGAAGCTTACGACACTTGAATTGAAAGCTATTTAGTCATAAAGAGAAATGGACACACAAAGCCCAAAAGGTATAAGTTCTGAAAGTCAAACATGTGCAATGTCTTGTATTTTTACCATTTTCATGATAAACAATATATAGATAAAGACTTGACACTCAGAATGATAAGCTCAAACAATTAAGTGTTCCTACTCTTTACTAAGTGACACAATGAATGTAGCATATTAAAAATCCATCAAGTCGGCACATTACCATTTGTTGATTGATATCATTACAAGATATTCAATATAAGCCCTTGATGAATAAACGTTTGATCTCAACGGTTGAGATTAAAACAAAGCAAGTAATGTCATTGAGAAATGCGGACATGGCCCACTCGCATTTAATGAAGTACAAAGGACGTACCACGCCTATGCGGATGCAAAGACACGCATTCATATTCACTATATGTATGTTGTATCTATGTACATTTATCCGCTATATATATATAGGATTTGGGCAAAAGACAAACACTTTTACCAATTCGAAATTTCAAACTTGCATCAAGCGACAAAATCTCTCAAGATTTACGCAAAACCCCTGCAAAACTCAACTTCTTGTGCTTAGTCTTACGAAAAGATAGACTAATCTCGATTAATGTGCAATATTCATCGAAAAATACTCACTCAAAACTCTATATAAGAGATGGCACCAAGAAGATGACCACCAAGAAACCCACTTCAATTGGAAATCGCCTTCAACAAATTCCTTGGACATATTGAGGAATTTGAGCCCAAAATCATCAATGGCCTTCTGAGCCAATGGCCAATATGCACTTTGGTCTCGAGAATCATTACATTATGGAAACAATGGAATCACTCTTAAAGAGAGGCGAAATCGATCCAACTCCCTTTTAGACACGCCGAAGAAAAGGAGAAACTTCTGCGAGAACGCACTCGAAAAGCGTAAGAAGAAGAAAGCGCGACAAGGTGAGGAGGTCTCTGAGCAAGCTCAAGCTAAACCTCCAGTTGCCAAGAAAGAGGACTCATAGCAAAAGAGCCTCCAAGCCCTAAGCATACAAGAGGCGCAACCTTGGAGACAAGGTCTCGAGAAGATGTTGGGCCTTCGAAGGGAACTCAGAATGCCCAAGAGTCACGAACGAATGCTCCGAACTCTCCAGGAGATGATAGAAATATCATAGATGGAGTGCACACACAGAATAGTGATTACGAGGATGATGAAGTACTTGCAAAAGTACTCAAAAGATTCAAGTATGAGACCCATGGAGGAGCATCAACTCGGCTCTTCCCCTACCTTGGCCAGGAAGAAGAAGGCTGGTGAGGAAGATAGAATCTTTGGAAGATCGACATTGCTTCCACATTCACAATGCCGACTTAATATTCTTGAAGAAAATCACATTTTAACACAGTTCCTCAACCTTCGAGAATGCTCAACTCTCGAAAGGGATCAAACGAGATGGAGACTCAGAATGATACTGCAAAGGAGACCAACAATGAGCACAGAGAGACTGTGGAATGACCACAAGTCCAAGAGATTAATGATCAGCCTGACTATTCAGGTAACAAAGATAGTTTGTATCTAACATGTCAACATAATTGCATGTTAACTTGTTACTCATAAGCTGTATTTGTTACATGCCAACGTGGAGACACACTTTCAGGGGGAAGAAAATCTGTCCACTCCCTTAAATCAAGAAGAGGTTCCTTCAACCTCAGAACATCAAGAAGAGCACATCCCGAATGTAATCTGTAATATTTATTATAGTATAGTACAACTTTTTTTTATTAATATGTGTAAACGGCTCTGAACAAGAAATAACTAACTAAAAATGCTCTTATCTTATGTTCTAATATTCTTAATGTCTCTTCTTAGGCTCCAACTGAGGAAGTAGTGGTGGTGGAACCAACACCCCAAAACCTAGAGATTCCAGAGGCTGAAAAGCTTTCTGAGGAAGTATTTACTGAGCCTTCTGCTGAGAAGGTAAGCAATCAGTAATAGTCTTCTTCAAAGAATACTCTAGAAAACCCACTACTAAATCTTTTATGTTTGTTCTTATGTGCTCGGAAGGACAATTGGATGAAAAGCTATTGTGTTATCTTTTCAAAAGGAAACTAAAACTGCTGAACAAGCAGTATATGCAGAAAAGGTGCCAGAAACCCCCAAGGTTTCTGAGGAACATGCTATTGAGCTTCCTCACTTGGAAGTAAGTGAAGTCTCAGAAAGCACTTTTCCACCTATCTTCTCTGTTAACAGTTTCTAAACATATTTGATTTTAAATTCTCATGTTCAAGCAGAAAGAAAGGTTGATGAGGATAAAACTTCTCCTCACATCAAAGTATCTGAGGCCTCTGTGCCCAAGCAAGCAGAAGTACAGAATAATGAGCCTAGTGTTTCTACACAGGTATGCTCAGAAAGCTTACTCTTGCACACAGATACTAACTCAAGTGGTTTGAACAAAACTAACTTGATCCCCTTCTTTCAGGCTCAAAGTCTAGTGCCAGTTGATTTACTCAAGGCTTTCCAGAAGCACACTTTAAAGAAACATCTCAAGTGCTTCAGATAATGGCAGAAACTCAGAAAGACTGACCTTTCAGAATTAGCCAGAGTAATCAACGTCCCAGAAAAGAGAGCAATCGCCTTCAATCTGGAAGATTATATCCATGCATTGTTCCCAACAGAGTCCTACTCATTTGCCACTCTGATGCATGAAGACTTCATTCATGAAGTAGCACAAAGACTTTTAGCAGATTTCAAGTCTGCGGATGCTCAAACCTAAGAGCAGATGGTTACCCATCCTGCCTTGCCCAGCAAGCTCACTACTTATCCTGCTGAACAAGAAGAAGTCAATGGGAGGATGATTACATTCCCAAATGTGATCAACCTGGTTTCAGAAGATGACGAGGAGATGGGAAAATGATTATCAAGAACCTCCCTCTGAGCATCCAAACCAAGAAGCAAAGAAAAAGGATGATGATGATGATGATCAGAATGATGATCCCCAACCTGGACAAGGCGGGATTCAGAAAGCTAGCAAAGAAAGTGGAGAAAAGGCTACTCCCTCAATTGCTCAGAAAGCTCCATCATCATCACCTCCCAAGTCTCATCAAGATACCCAACAAGCTGAACACAATGATGCCATAGAAGAAATTTCAGCCGCTGAGTTTAGGATTGAACAACTCAGAAAGGTATTGGAAGAAGAGAAGAGAATCAACATTGAGACTCAAGCTCTTGTTGATGAAAAGGAAGCCAAAATTAAGAAGCTCGAAGAAGCTAATGCCAAGGAATTGGCACTCCTAGATGAGCAAAGAAATTTGAAAAATGCCATTGTTGTCACAGCTGCTGAGATAGATTCCATGGATGACAATGATGATGAAGAGCATGATGCTGAGACTGCATCAGAAAGACTGAAGCAGAAGATGAGAGACTTGTCACTCAGCACAAAAGAGCCCTACTTGCTCCTCATATATTCTACGCACCAAGTAGTTCAAGAAGTGAAACATGCATGAAGGCGCAACTTGTGGCTTGGAAGAACTCCTGGATGGACTAGCTTTTGTTATGTCTTTTGTGCTAGTTCGGACTTTCTTTTGTGTAATTTCTTGGAGTTGTACTCGGGTTCCTATAAACCCCCGTGGTTTTTATTTTAATAATAGGAGCTTGACTCCATCTTAAAAAAAAAAGAAAGTGAAGAGCACCGTGCAAGGAACAGTGTCTTTTTAGAGCTCAGATAGACACTAGTTACCCAAGACACAGAAGTGCTAAAATCCGTCCCAGAAGAGATGAAGCCATTGGCTGCTGCTTTACTCAACAGAGCAACCAACATAGCTCTCTCTCAGAAAGACCTAGGGTTGGTCAGGGATGAGGATTCTAACAATGCTAATCACGCATTGAATGAAACCGACCATGATGTTCTGCAAGCCAACGCCATCCTAAGGCCGCTTGAAGAGCTCAACACAAAGGAGTAGGAACTGGTTAGACAGAACAAAGAGCTGAAGAAGGAACTTCAAGAATTGGTCAGGGTGCACAACAATCTCCAGAAAATTTTTGAAACTCTCTCTGAAGCTTATGCTATCATGAGTCAGTCATTCATGACTAAGGGGGAAGAAGAGATGCCTCAGAAAGGCAGATGAAGAAAAAGAAAACAATCAAATCCTCCCTCCTCAAGTCAACTTGTCATTAAGGACACCACTGGAGACACCCTTGCTGAAGAAGTTGTTCCAGATCAACCAGCCAGAAGGCTGAGAAGTATGGTCACTAGGGGAACCAAGTCCCTTAGAATCTTCGAAGAGAAGAAGACTTCTGAAGAAGAAGAAAAGGAAGAAGGAGAAGTAAGAGGTCAAGAAAGCTGCAAGTCTCCAATTTTGGACTTCAATGATGATGAGGATGAATCTGACACAGATGAACATCCACTTCACAAGAAAACGAGACAAGCAACTACTTCACAACCTCCTCTGGCAGCAAGACCTTTAGCAGCCAGAACCCCTTCTTGAAATACCAAGTCATTACAAGGAACATCCACCAGCACAGCCCCAAGGCAGGAAGAAAGAGTTAGAGGATCTCCTGACAGAAGGACACCAAACAGAAAAGTAAGAAGGGATTTCCAGTTTGGCAGAGTAAACAATGAAACCCATCAAGAAAGGCCAACTGATGCCCACATTGAGTATATGAAGACTAGTAATGAAGAATCTTCATATAGGTGCATTCTGAACAAGAGAGGGTATTGGATTCTGGAACTACAACATCTACTTGTCAATGATAAGGTTCCAACTCCCATCCTCAACCAGATCCTGAAATGGAGAAGGCAAGCGAAATTGATAAAACTGAGCACCTTCATGCTCGGCTAAACTTTGAAGTAGAAAAGAGGAATGAAGCCGAAAGATGGATCTTTCCTTTGCACATCCTTACCCAAACCCGATGATGTACACAAGGTAAGAAAATCGGATGGTAGCTACAAATAGAAGAACAAACTAGGTTTTTCAACCTATGAGTCATTCTATATGACATTGGATGAATACCTAGATGATATACACGATCTGGAAGAAATATACAAGTATTTCAACCTATCTCAGCTGCAAGTAGACCATGCCTGGGTCTGGGGAAAGTACTTCTGGGTCAAACACTTTCTGCGGAAGAATCACAAACTTGGCAAGAGTTACCATGAAATATGTGACTTATCCAGAAAGACAGAGCTTTCGGTCAGAAGGATTCTTTATGACTATGTCCAAGAATGCAGAAAAGTGAATGATCATGTCACCGATCCGAAAGGGTCTCAAGAACTTGAGGTATCTAAACCCAAGTTGCGTTTAGAAGATTTGAAGACTAGTAACATTAGAATACTCCTTGGATCTTGGACTCTCTTTTGTTCTAATTTACTTAGTATGTTTTATTACTTTTGTAATCTTCTTGATTGTTTCTAAAATTCTCTATATGTAAAAGTTGCATCTCTTTACGTAAGTACTCTATCTCAAGATCATACTCTCAGATACATTTTAATAGATGACAACTTATCAGCAAAGATCACTTCTTGTGATTTGGTTGATGTTTACTTTCTGCACTTAATTCAACTAAAATTGAATATCATTTGAAATGGTTAAGTGGTGGATTGTTTTCTCTTCCAGGATTACAATATTGTAATAGGACTTAAAAGATAGTCATGGATGACTGATCAAAAAGGGGGAAACTTGTTAGGAATATCTGTTAGTATTTTGATCACTCATCACATGTTCTTATCTTAGCCAGAAAGGTGATTAAGTACTCTTGATTCACTTGAACATTGTAAAAGAGGAAATCACTGAGTATGATTAGTCTAGTAAATCTTGTATTAGGATTATAGGTCTCTGAGTGTAATTTTTATTTCAAGAAGACCATGAAGATCAATCCTAGCAATGGAGCTTTTCTGAAGATTAGAAGACTGAAGATTGCACAAGGTTTATGAAGACACAAAGGTTTAGTTTAACTCAGAAAGACTATATCCATAATCCTTTCTTAAGTATATTAACTTACTTTCAAAATATAATTCTGGACATATGACATCATGAGTATGGAGCATACAAGCCATCAGAAAGGCTCATGTATCCGTTGAGACTAAAGGACAATGAACAGTACTATGCATTAAATGCATCGGCAGAAATGCTGCAAAAAGCAAGTCCTCTCTGATAGTGACTTCTGAGTACATAGTTCAAGATATAAACGGATATAATTTGATAGAGAGCACAACGGATACAATTCAAACGCCTCTCAAATTTATCTATATATATCACACACTTAGATGCTTGAAGAACACACCTTAGAACGCTCTATCTTGCAAACTTACCATCAAGCAAAGTATTCTCTCAAGCACTCTACTACCTTTCTGTTGCTTGAAGAATCACTAGTAGTTCTAAGTTGTCCTGAACCTTAACAAGAGATTGTTATTCGTGAAAGAGTTGAACTATCAGATACCCTTTCTGAAGCTCATTCTCCAGAACGGACACCAATTACTTGGGTCGATAAATCGCCATCCATCGAACAAGTGTATTAAGTAGTCTCGTTCTGTTTGGCTCTCTGTAAACATAACTGAAAAGTTATACGAGAAGCCTTTCTGACAAACCTTATAACCAACACCATCAAGGCGTGGAGTAGAGGAAGTACTTGATTTGGGAAATCAAGGAATAACTCCAAGGTTATCTGAGTAGAGGAAGTACTTAGCTCTAGGAGCTGGGGAATAACTCAGGGAGAACATTTGGTTGGGAACAATTTGTTTAGGAATCTTAGAATAGGATTATTGTAAGGTGAACTCAATTATCTGTTATAGTGAATTCTAGGTCTCAAAAAGATCGAAGTGGATTAGTTGGAGGATTACGCCACCTCCAGATACCACTATACTTGCTGTGTTATTTACCTTTCTGTATTTACATTTCAGCAAAGCACACACACACATACTTATTATTTCTGCACTTACCTATCTTAAAGTCTTCCGCGCTCTGAATTTAAGTATCAGAAACCCCCAGGTTTATGAGAAACTGTGTTTATCGACAAAAGTTTTAAAAGACTATTCACCCCCCCCCCCATAGTCTTTTACTTTGCCGTTATCTGGACCAACAGATTTATGCGGACATCCGCACCGAGCGGGAACATACCGATCTCACCAACCGCTTCCAGAACACAGAGGAGACATTGGGAACCATCGTGGTAAAAGCAGTCACCAAGAAAGATAACCGCCCCAGAGTAACAAGCCAGGAGGGAATCAAATTAATGAAGCACAACACCGATCAAGGAACGAGAAGAGAGCTCGGCATGAGGAAAGGTGGAAATCTCCTCGGCGTCACTTCGTCAACTATGCCGAGTTAAGAGCCCCAAAAATGAGATCCTTACGATCATGAAAACCAAAGGCCTACCCTTTCAAAGGCCGAAAAAATACAAGGAAACTCGGTACACAAGAAGTTCGACCGAGTATTGTCATTTTCACAAGCAAAAGGGACACTCCACGGAAAAGTGTAATCATCTACGTCAAGAGATACAAAGATTAATAGAGTTGGGTTACCTCCAGGAATATGTCATGAGGCGGTACCAAGCAGATGGTCAATGGGACGCTGGTCGAATGACCATCGCCACCTGCATAAGAAAGGAGGAATAGCCCTGAGGAACAAAAGTTCGAGGAGATCACCAACTCCTTGGAAACACGTTCACCCAGAGCTCAAGTCCCACCCCGCGAACAACATCCGAGGAGGTCACTAAGCCCGAGACGGACCCACAGTCCGAGAAGAGAAAACAACCGAGTGGCCCGGATAAGTGAAGAAAATCCTGTGAGATATGGCAGAATCTTGACCATAGCCAGCGGCCCAGCTAGGGCAGACAGCCAAAATGCTCGAGAATCAATGGCCAGAGCCTTGAAAAAGGCCGACGAAGAACATGTGAACTATGTAAAGCCAGGAACAAATGTCATCACTTTTGATGAAGCTGACGCCCCGACCCCATGCACGGGACAAGGGGCAACGAGTAGCCCGGATGTTCCATTGGTGGTGGATATGGTCATAGCGGCTATGACATGAGCAAAGTTTTGATTGACACATGAAGTTCTCGCCAACATCATTTTCATGAGCGGTAAGGAAAATGGAGATGAGGGTCTGGATCTGCTACCACTAGCCTAGTGGGATCTGACGCCAACCAAGTCCGAGCAAGGAGTCCTCTATTGCCGCTCTCAATAGGCACGTTCGAGGAAAGTGTGAAACCCAAGTTCATTTCCTCACCGTTGATGCTCCCTTTGAGTATAATGCCCTGATTGGCCGACCCACCTTGAATAGATTCAAAGTTTCAACGTTCCATCTCCAGATGAAGTTTCCGACCCCTAAGGGAATAGGGACATTAACAGGAAATCGACGAGAAGCATGGGAATGTTATACCCTGTCTACAAGGTGTGATTCTCGACCTTATGATTATGAGGACGGATATCATTACAGGGGCGTCGATGAACGTGGGAAAAGGCATTGCCTCCCCATCCACCCAATGCCCGCGACAAGAAGAAAGGAGAAAACCCTCGAAGAGGGAATTAATTGGTTAAAAATGAAAATTGACAAGAAGCATTTGGGCAGGTCTGGTCCTCCTATAGGGGAAGTTAAAATTGAGGAATACCGAGTTATTCCTCCTGAACCATCCGGGGAGAGTCCCATGAGGAGTTTCTTTAATGAAAATCGGATTGAGCCCGAGGAAGAGGTGTTGGAGATTTAGCGTCGATGAGAGCCGGACAAAACAACCAAGATCGGCTCGGGCATGGACGAAGAAACCACTTTGAAATGACCGCATTCTTAAGGAAGAATGACGATGTTTTTGCTTGGGGTACCGAGGACCTGACTGGTATTGATCCGAGGATCATGGTCCACTCCCTCAATGTGGACCCAACGATCCGCCCCATACGACAAAAGAAGAGAGACCATGGACCCATCCATGACCGAATCATCGCCGAGGAGGTCGACCGTCTACTTAAGGCTGGACTCATCCGAGAAGTGCACTAATCGGATTGGATTTGTAATGTCGTCTTTGGTGGAAAAAAGTCCCGGCAAGTGGAGGATGTGTAACGACTTCACTAGTCTCAACCGTTTTTGCCCAAAAGATCCTTACCCACTCCCGATGATTAATCAGTTGGTAGATTCCACGGCTGGCTATGCCCTTCTTAGCTTCATGGATGCATTCCAAGGATTCTACCAAATCCGAATGGCCGAGGAGGATTTCCCAAAGACCGCCTTCATAACAGCGGGGGGTGTGTATTGTTTCAAAGTAATGCCCTTCGGTTTGAGAATCGGTTTGAGAAATGCAGGAGTAACCTACCAAAGGTTGATGACCCTCATGTTTCGGGAAGAAATTGAAAAGTCCATGGAGGTTTACGTGGACGATATTCTTGTCAAGAGCAAGGAAGCTGCCGACCACATCTCTCACCTGGAGAGATGCTTCATGATCCTTCGTCGGTATGGAATGAAATTGAACCCAGCAAAGTGCACATTTGGTGTAAAAGGAGGAAAGTTCCTCGGCTACATGGTGACACAGAGGGGGATTGAGGCTAATCCCGAGAAGATCAAAGCCATCATCGATCTCCCACACCCGAAGAAGCTAAGGGATGTCCAACGACTCATCGAAAAAGTCATTTCCCTTAGCCGATTCATCTCGCGATCCGCGGAGAAAAATCTCCCCTTCTTCAAAACACTCAGGAAGACCGACAAATTCGAATGGACCGAGTAGTGTAAGGTCTTATTCGAAAATCTGAAGACCTATTTAGCAATGCCACCTTTGTTGGCTAAACTCAAGGAAGGTGAACCCCTCTACATCTACTTGGCCGTCTCGGCCGAAGTAATTAGCTCGGTCCTGGTTAGGATCAGCAAAAGTGAACACTTTCCTGTCTACTATTTGAGCAAAGTGTTGAGCTCCGCCGAGAAGAACTACAAAGAGATAGAAAAGTACGCCTTTTGCCTGATCGAAACGGCAAGAAAGCTCAAGCCCTATTTCAGATCCCACAAGATCATCGTGTTAACTAGTCAACTCTTGAAACAAGTGCTAGAAGACATGGCAAAATCAGAAAGATTGGCTAAGTGGACCATAGAGTTGGGTGACCACACCATTGAATACAAAGCCCCCTCGGCGAAGAAGGCACAAGTTTTGGCCGATTTCCTAGCCGAGTACCCCCTTGCCGAGACAATCGATCAATCTGTCAGGGGGAGCCCTGTAAGAATCAAGAAACACTTAATGTACTGACAGTACATGCGACCGAGACTAGAGATCACAAGGAGGCCGACCCAGTGGTTGAATGGATTCTAAACAAGCTAGACATGATGGAATTAACTTCACCTCCGCCCGACAAACCTCTTCCACCTAGTGCACCGATCTAACAACCTCTCTTTGTTCCAAAGGAGTTGCCTCCCTCGGAATGAAAACTCTACATGGATGAGTCCTCGGCTGCACATGCAGGTGGAACTAGACTGCTACTCGTTAGTCCTGAAGGTGCTGAGATGGAATATGCCAATCTGACTGAATTTCATAGTAACTAACAATGAAGTCGAATATGAAGCCTTGATTGCGGGTATGAAGATGGCAAAGTCGGTCATGGCAAGAAAAATCAGAGCCTTCTCAGATTCCCAGCTTGTCACCGAGAAATACTCTGGTAAATTCACCAGAAAGAGTGCGGCCATGATCAAGTACTTGAAGATGGTAAAACAGTTGGGGGAAGCTTTTGAGGAGTTCTCATTAGCAAAGATAGAACGCACAAAGAACGGAAGAGCAGATGGCCTCTCCAAATGGGCAACCGCCTCGGGCGCGGTTGATACTCGGACAGTAGTACTAATGACTGCTGATGCTCCTTCCATCGACACCCCTCCTCGGAACCAGATGGTGGCAGTAATCTCCTCCTCGGACACATGGATGAATCCCTTAATAGCATACTTCTTCGAGGGCATCCTACTGACCGACCCTGCAGAGAATCGATGTCTCCAAAGGAAAGCTCCTCGGTACTTCTGGAACGGCTCCGACCTTTATTGGAAATCCTTTGACGGGACGCATCTTCGGTGTCTTACACCAACCGAGGCCTTGACCGTATTGAAAGAGGTCCACCTCGGGAGTTACGGCAATCACTCTGGCGGCCGAGCATTGGCACAAAAAGTTTGAAGGGCTGGTAATTATTGGCCATCCATGCAGAAGGAGGCTAGCAAATTCTCCCGCTCTTGTGAAGAATGCCAAAAATTTGCAAGGATCCCCCATCAACCGACGATTCAGTCCACCATCACTTGTCCCTTTGATCAATGGGGGATTGATATCGTCGGACCCTTCCTGCCTGGACAAGGGGGAAAGAAATTCCTCATTGTCGCCGTGGAGTACTTCTCAAAGTGGGTAGAAGCTGAGGCCACCACCATCATCACAGAAAAGAAGATAATGGACTTCCTATGGAAGCTCTCATGCCGGTTCGGCCTACCCCGGATTCTAGTGGCTGACAATGGTCGGCAATTTTCAGGAGCCAAACTCAAAGATTGGTGTGAGGAAATGAAGATCGAACAACGCTTCACCTCGGTTGGCTATCCCCAAGCCAATGGGCACAACGAGGTCACCAATCGTACCATTGTCGAGAACTTGCAGAGGAGACTAGGAGATAGCAAGCAAGACTGGGTGGATGAGTTAGAAGGGGTCTTGTGGTCGTACCGAACCACAATCAAAACAGCCACCCGAGAAACACCCTTCAACCTGGTGTATGGATCCGAGGCGGTCATTCTCATGAAATAGCAAAGGCATACCTACCGAATCCAGGGTTATACTCCCTTGGACACTCATACCAAGCGTATCTACGTCTTGGATATGTTGGAATCCACAAGAAGGACTGCTCTTGCCCGCACGATCGGCTATCAGGTAACCATGGCAAGAGCTTACAACAAACACGTGAAGAAGAGAGATATCCAGGTCGACGATCTCGTATCGGGAGCCGCATCCTCGACAAAATTGGGAAACTTGAGCCCAACTGGGAGAGACCCTATAAGGTTACCCGAGCAAGCATCAATGGAAGCTATGAGCTAGCCGACCTACAATGAAAGGCCCTCAAAAGAACCTAGAACGCCAAGAATCTTCAGAAGTTCTATGCTTGAAAATCATTATGATGAATTTTCCGAGCTTCAATGAAATCGTCTTTTGTCCTATACATTTCTGTCAAGATACTTAAACTGGATGGGGACGTCTGAAAAGATATTCTTTCAAAAGAATATCTTGGACCGACCTCTACCATCTCGGCCAAACCAGACCTGAGGAGTCTCGGTAATGCCACTAAAAGATGGAACCCCTAAGTTATAATCTGAATGGGGGCATATATGAAAATGACCGTATATAGCCGACTCTACACTACTTTGCCGAGGAACCAGGAAATAAAGAAAATATTTCTTCAACATGGTTCATGCAAAAACATCAAGTGAAGCCCCTCTGATTATACAAATCCACGGCTCACTATACAATCAAGGATTTGAAACAGGATCATAAGAATCAACTCAATTCCTTGAAACAGCCAGAAACACATCTTATTCATCGAAGCTAATCAATAAGACTCGATGAAATCGACCAACTGAAGTTCTTCGGAATATTCAAAACACAATGCAATAACAAAGTTTTCAGCCGGATATGAAAAATCCGAGCACAAGTATTTGAAGCATTAGCGTACAAATTTACTCACTTGTCCGAGCTAACTATTCTCTAGACTCGATAAGAAGGAAAAGTAAAATTTCACATTAATCTTACGAGTAACACTTTCATAAAATTAGATTGCATTAAAATCGAAGGAAGCTAGGTTCGACATTACATAGGAGGTCAGCCTCGGATCTTGCAGAATTAGCATTCACAACAAGTAAGGATAAAAGATCCGAGACTGACCGACAAAAGAATGGACCTTCATAAACCGAGGCATAGTTAGCAAAATAAAAGCCCTATAAACTAAGTGTTCTACTTGATACACTTTACAAAATGATTGTGAGGGCAAGCCCTCGGCTCTCGACCATCGGGAATATGGGAGGTGGGCACTTCCTCATGACGACTTGTCTCCCCCTCCCGCATCACCTTTCAGATCCGCCAGTTCTTCATGGTCCTCTTGTTCCTGTCGGGACCATCTACCTCCTTGTCCACCACCTCCATGCCGGCCACATTCCCATAGGTCGCTGTAAGCCGGCACCAGTCCTTGTTAAGGGGAGCATACTCAACACCCTCGAGCCGAGAACGGAAGAACAACTTGGGGAACCAAGATGGGAACTGGGGCAAACTCGCCTCGACATCTTCCATGCCTTCCAGGCGGCCTGCAGTGTTGTACCACCACTCGGCCCGGAGCTCAGATGGGTTTCTCCTGGATCAACATAGTCGACCCCGTCTTCATTCATGAAGGCATCCAAGTCTTCATGCTCGGACGTCACACCCGCATCCAGCAGCTCCGCCTTCTTCAGCTGGCCAAGACAAGACTCAAAGCCCTCGGCCCTAAAAACTCCAGCCTCCTCTTGAACCTTGGAGTGGAAAGATCCCGACTCCAAGAACTCCTTCACAGCCTCCACCCTAGTTGTCCTCAACTTCTCCATCAGGAAGGACTTCATATTCTGCCGACAAGAATGCAGGGCACGGGCCAGAGCAGCCTCCTTATCGGCCCTTATCTGCTGCTCCTCGGCCTCACTACGGAGATGTTCACGCTCCGTCTCGGCCTCAAGCTTGACCGCCTCAGCCTGGGCCTAGGCCTTCTTGGTCGCTTCGATTCGGCAACCGAGGTATCCTCTGATCTTAAAGTTGGCTAGGGCCTCGGCATGATTGGTCATCTACACAGAAAAAGATTATTAGAAGTCGTGAACATTAACTTGGAGAAAGATTCCCTGAAAGAGATTTGGCTTACCATGCCAGCAAGAAGCTTCAAGCTTGCCGACAAAGCTTCGATCAAGCTTTTCGACTCTCAGAGTGAACTCGTAATAAAGAGTGTTTTGGTTGATTGGCTTTTCTTCGCCGATTTGCTCTTGTGACCTTCTCCTCGGTTACGCTTTCTGCCCTTCAGATCGGCCTTGATGGCATCACCCATCAATTTTCCCCGGCTCCCTGTAAAATGGACGACAACATCATTAATACAAAGGAATGATTAAAGAAACCTCAGAAATCCGAGGCAAAATACTTACCGTTTTTTGGCCACCCTCTTCGGCTGCACCACGTTCTGGCTCCAGATGAGTCGTCGCATTCACTGGCTCCTGAGTCTTCAATTTCGGCGTATGCCGACCCATGTCCTTGCTGGCTTTAAGTGCCTTCATCTTCGCCATAGCCTTCTGTTTACTCAGCTCGGCGGCGGTCATCATAATCCAATACTCTGCAAATAAAAAAGGTCTTAGCAAACTAGTATCATAGCCGACAAGATGTTAAGGAAAAACATATAAAAGACCAAGTAACATAACTAGGCACTTACTCAGATCGGGATTATTGTTACAATAAACAGGACTCGCGGTCAATCCAACTAAGAAAAGCTGTGGTTGGATGGCAAGGGAGTAGGGATAGAAATACTTGGGGTCAGACACTTCGTCATCCCCAAGTATTGCGAGTCGCTCGGCTGCCATTTCGGGATCTATATCCAAACAACCAATGTCTCTCGGCTCCTCGCCCTCTTCCTCCTCCTCATCATCTCCCTCGGTTTCATCACCACTTCTATCCTCACCCTCGGCCTGTTCCTCACCCTTGGCCTCCTCTACTTCTTCATCAGATGGTACCACTATTTCAAATGGTACTTGGCCAAATTCACCGAGCCACACAGGAACTTCCTTCAGACCAGCCGACCTATAATGTTTGTACTGAAAAATCCGAGCAATACAAAAAACTTGCCGTTAAGTCTGTCGCTAAACATGGAGCGATCCGTCGCTAAGTCGTTAGCGACGGACTTAGCGACGAATAAAAATGCCGTCATCATTTTCTTCGTCACAATGATCATAACGACGGATAAACTATCCGTCGCTAAATAACTATGATTTAGACGGATAGACTGTTGACTTTTTAGAGACGGATTTTATCTGTCGCTAAAAAGCTGATTTTTCCTTTTTTTAAAAAATCAAAATCTGCTCTATTTAACGACGGATAAAATATCCGTCGCTAAATAATGACTAATTAGCGAAGGATAGGACTTTTTCCGCTACTAATTTCAGAATAAATTTTCCGTGTTTTTATTTTATTTTTTGTTTTTTAATTTTGATGCCTGTTTTCATATTTCACCCGTTCCACAAATATAATGTCCGATAAATAAGCTCAAAATAATTAAACGGTATTAATTAAAAAAAACATTCGACGAATACAAATTATCCATAATGAAATTAAATATCCGTACATAAGCTAAAACAAGAGGTCAAGTGGCAGAAAAACAGAAGTTCAAAACGAAATATCTAGGAGAAGAATAACAGAAATGTATCAAGACTAAGAAGATGTCGTTTTCTTCGAATCGACTTCCTAATGTCAATCCTCCTCACCACCTCAAATTGAAATCGTAAAGTGCATACCATGAGTAACGGATGAAAATTACGATACTACACAAATGGTGACTAACATATCACCCACATATAGTGGCTAACATACCACTCATATTTTCCTAAAAGCAACTAAGACAATGGTGACTAACATATCACCCAAGTTCAGTCTCACATATAGCGGCTAACACACCACTCATATTGTCCTAAAAGCAGCTAAGACAATGGTGACTAACATATCACCCAAGTTCACCTCACATATAGTGGCTAACACACCACCATATTGTCCTAAAAGGCCTAAGACAATGGTGACTAACATATCACCCAAGTTTAGTCTCACATATAGTGGCTAATACACCACTTATATTGTCCTAAAAGCAGCTAAGACAATGGTGACTTAAATATCACCCAAGTTCAGTCTCACATATAGTGGCTAAGACACCACTCATATTGTCCTAAAAACAGCTAAGACAATGGTGACTTAAATATCACCCAAGTTCAGTCTCACATATAGTGGCTAACACACAACTCATATTGTCCTAAAAGCAGCTAAGACAATGGTGACTAACATATCACCCAAGTTCAGTCTCACATATAGTGGCTAACATACCACTCACAAATAAAGCACAAACAAATAAAGAAGAATGATCATATTATCACAAATAAGATACGAATATATACACTAACCGAGAGATGATTCCGTCTATATTCAAGCATGATAGACACACTTGCAAATAATCGAAAGTTCATCATCCTCTCATTGGTCATGTCAAAATCCTCATCATTTTCATCATCCATTTTTTCCCAGCATTGGTTTTAACCATGTTTGCATCTTCGTCGGCCTTCATTTCTTCTTCCAATGCTCTATCGAAAGCAGAAAAACATGTCCACATGTCTGCATAGGAGATTGTATCGCAATTTCTACATACATAAAAAAACTGAGGTTAAATATTAATTGTGCTAAATTAACTACAAAATACAGTTTACATGTTAGAGATGAAATCACTACTAAGAAAGACGAAGTATACTTACTCGGCAGAACTCCAATGATACTCCAATGAATCGGTGGGCGGCAATGGTGTAGGCGACGGTGGAGGAGGCGACGAAGGTGGAGAAGTCATCCTTGAAGATATAATAATAGCTTTCATATTGTAGATTAAAATAGTAGTAATTCACAACAAGTCAATATGAGCAAATTATACCACAACCAATTCCAATTCCTGGCTATAATTGCATTGTTAATTATAATACGTTCCAAATTTCATGAATTACATGCATTTTATGTTAAAATTTTTTTTTATGAATTTCAAAATTCCATTATAATTACGAAGTATAAATTAAAACAGTAGTAATTTTTTCTAATTTAATACGAGCCAATTATACTACAACCACCAAAATCACTAAATCTAAATGGTCTCAAAAAACTCAACCAAATCTCACTAATCCTACTACATATATGAAAACATCAAAGTAAATACCATACATACTTACAAACATCCTAACATGATACTAACAATTCAAAAACATACAATTGCTCGAAATTGACCTAAATCTATCAATTAAACAACCTCAAGCTTAACCCACTACTTAATATAAGCTAAACTAGCTAGTGCAAACTTCTAAAAACATAAAATTGCTCGAAATTAGCAAAAATTCCAAATTTAACAAAGTAAGGGTTTTAGACTAATACCTTCAATTACGGGAAAAATAGCCGAAGAAAAATGAAATTGAATGGACACCCGAGTCCCTTGTTTCACGAGCTTCGAAAAGAGTCCAAGATTGGTCGGAATGGTGAAGTTTTGGCCGGAATTGGAAGGTGGACGAAAATGGCGAAGAGAAGAAGAAAAGAAGAAAAGAAGAAGCAGAATCGAAATGGGGAAGAAAGGGGGTTGTGCCCGATTTTAAGACAGTTAACGACTGATAGAATTATCCGTCGCTAGTTTTAATTTATTTTTAATTAAATATTTAACGACAGATAATCTATCCGTCGTTAAAATAATATTTTTGATTTTTTAAAAATAAAAAAGTCAACAAACACTAACGACGGATAGACTATCTGTCGCTAAATAGCGACGGAAACAACGACGGATAGGGCAAAACGCTCCATCCGTCGCTAAATTTGACCGATTGGTCGCTAAATAGCGACGGATTCTATCCGTCGCCCCAATCCGTTGCTAAACAACAGAATTCTTGTAGTGGAGGGAGCCCCCAGTCGCCCTTGGCATGCTTGACAAAAAAATACCAAGGCCACCAACGCCAAAAGTGTTGAGGGGTGAAACCTCTAACACTAACTAACTAAACTATTACAAGTAACCTAGTCTGTAGCCCGCCTCCTACTTGAAGTCCGAAGGAATACTGGTCCGAAGTAGGGCCCCTGAAATGACTAAGTGGGGGGTTAGAACTGGATGCCCGGAGTGCCTATGTCAATCCGGTAAGAGACTTTACTCAAGAGAGAGTTGGAAGCTCTCAATGTAATAGTTATGAGGAAGGTTATTATGCTCAAGAACACTTATCGAGTTCTCACTTACCTCTAGGTCTTGCACCTTGAGTCAGATTTATAGTTATCATATACTCATGAGGTAGCTCATAAGATGATGCCAAGTGTACGATCCAGATTTGGACACCAATGTTACCTTTCGCCCACGGCCCATTAGTGAACAAGTCCAATACCGATAAGGGCCCGGAGAGTAGTTTGACCTTTTCCTCCGAGAGTACTCGTTCACTGTTGGGTCCGTGTTAGTCCCTCGGATGCACTCCGCTTGGTTAATCGCCTTGGGTGACTCGGATGCCCGAGCCAAGAGTCTCACCAAGTATCTCAAATGGTTCATATATACGCTTGGTCTTAGAGTAATGGTGGCGTCCGAGGTTCTCTCGTACGGTCCGTTTGGCATCTCTATACTGACACGATCAGGTTTACAAGTCCTTTCCTTAGCCAGCTCGGACTAGCTGTGGGGATGTAGTGACTTCGGCGTACTGGTCGATTCACTTTGGGCGGACCATGTGAGGTCGGACCAAGATCGAATTGGCTAGTTAAGCCATGATGCGCTTTAGGACACGCTCTATGGCGCCCTTAACGGATTGGACATATTTCCGTATCAACATATGTCCCCCCAGTTTCCAAGTATCTTATTAGAAGATAGTTGGTAACTATGAGGGATCAGTCGTGTTTCTGGAGTGTGTCCGCATCGTTAATTAAGAGAAAAAGGAAAAAATCCTTTTTGTCGTGATCTGTCGTCCGTGTCCTCAAGGATTCAATATATCTCTTCTCTCTTTTCCGCTTCACAACCGAGTTATCGCATGACTGGGACTGTAGAGGAAAAGGTATTTGTATCCGAGATATATGTGTCCGAGTACGGTTAGAGTCTGACGTAGCTGTCTGGAAGCTGTCCGTTGGGCCGATTGTTGATTTTGTCCTCTTCATAAGCCCAAGAGGCCCAATAGGTTATATGTTCGGCCCACGGGAGAAAGATCACGAGTAAAGAGACGCGGCCGTTCGATCAGGACGACATCAACGGTTGGGGTTCCCAGTCCGATTGATGTGACGCGTCAAAGACATTAAATGCGACGCTCGCAGCCATCCACTCGCGGCGGTACAACCCTTCGATTGAGAGGATCAACTACCGATTCAAATTCAAGCGTGACTTTCGCTATCCCATATTGCCTTTATAAATAGTCACCCATCACCATTTTCACACTTTTAGCAATCTCAAACTTAGAGCAATCCTTAAGCAATTCAAACAACGCAAGGTCGATCCGAGCAACTAGGACTTGTAAGACTTTTGGGCCATCGTCGAGATCTCTATCCTCTGCATTACCCAAGTTCGATCATCCGTGGAACTTCCCCGCTTGGATATTTAGCAAGTAAGTACTCTTCTTCGGCCTTGTTTGTTGCTCAGATTCGCTTATACGCCTATTGCATGTCTAGTGTAGCTCCTTTTCGCCTGTAATTGTGCCTGCCTTCAAAGAATTGACTCTTGCGATACCTTTGGTTTAGACGATAATTGATGTGTTTCTGTTGCATGCTCATAATATGCCAATTTTCTTCGTTGATGTCTTGTACTCTCATTTGATAAGTCCCGTCTGACACAACCTGTCTTGAACATGCATGTTTACTTGTAAATCGGTGTGGGTTGTGGTATTTTGCCATAGGTTGTTTCTTTCGTCATCGTGCCATAAGGGGCAAATCGTGGTGCCAGTGGCACAGCTGCGCATGCCGGGGTCTTGGGTTCCCTGTCCTTCTGTGTATAGAGAATCTTAGGGTTTAAACTTTTTCGTGGACCTCTGGACTTAATAAGACATATAAATGAACTCTCGGACAATAACAATCATCATTTCTGATCCGTTTCCTTCTGCCCTAGGATGTCCGAGAGCGATAGTCAAAACGTTCGCGAGGTGCGGGATTACCAGGATGGAGCAGGTTCGGCCGATGCATCCGTGGACGTGAACGTGTCCTTAGGAGACTATCTCGTGGATGTCCTTTCTTCTAGAGATTCCGACGCTAGGCACGGAGCCCATGAAACAGTTAATCCTCCGACGGACAGGCCAGTGGTCGAAGGCGGTGTTGATGAGTCGAGAACGTTGGTCCAATCTCGGACTATAGGCGGTGTGGGAGGGCCCATAGATCCGAATGCGCTTCAACTTGAACGGGCAGGCGACAGCGGGTATGAGGCTGATGACGTGGAGATGTTCGAGGCCGGAGTGGAGGACCGTGTTCTGGTAGAAGCAGGCCCGTCCAAGCCAAGCACGTCCGGAAGACCCGAAGATGTCCTCGAGGATGAAGAAGATGGTGAGGAAGAGGAAGGTGAGGGCGAGGAGGAAGAAGAAGAAGGATCTCCTATCACTCGTCCCTCTAGACGATCCAGTCGGCGGATTGCATTACATCCCGCTGCGCCCGTTCAGTCCAATCTTCAAGTAATCGAGGGCCGTGGTGCAAAAGCCGCTCGAGTAAAGTTCCCGCGTCCTGCGTCCGCTATTACCATAGTGGATCAATTTGGAGAATTAAACGCGGACGGGCTTCTTCCTACGTGTCCATCCAGGGTTAGGGCGGAGGACATCCCAGAGTGGAGGCGGAAGTGGGAGATCCCAGATTCCGTAGAAATCATGATTCCCGAGCCCGGTCACGCCTTTTACAATCCGCCCGCCGGATATATGCGGCATGAGGTGGCCTTCTCCATGGATGGAAGATCCCCATTGCTACAGAGCTGAAAAACATCCTAAACCATATTGGTATAGGTCCGAGTCAGGTTATCCCCAAGTCCCTGGGTAACCTTATTTGCTTTGTAGTTTTTTGTAAGAAGAAAGGACAGCCTGTGAACTTTGAGAATTTTAGGCAGCTCTTCCATGTCTCGTTAAGTCCGGGGAATCCACTATTCTACACTTTCATGAATAGGAAACCTTACAACTTTATCTCGGACTCCATCTCGTCGTTGGGGTCGAAGTGGTGGGACAAGTACGTCTTCGTTCGCATGGCTCTGAAACCAGGAGAGTCCGAGAGGCAGCGAGAACAGTGGGGTCTGCCCACAAAGTTTCTGAGGGAGAGCATCCCAGACTGGCGCCCTCTTCCAAAGAATGTGGCTTCGTGGGTGGCGGCCATCCACAAAAAATACGACCCACCTACTTACCCGTTTCACGGATTGATCTGCCAGCCACTTCCCTACCTTTGCGGACTAACCGGTGAAGTAGAAGTGGGAGGGAAGATGGACTTCAGTAAGGATTCGTTGACTGGAGACTTGGAATTTTTTCTTCTTCATTATACTCTATTTTGATCACGAGTTTCTGCAATTCCGATAATCCTTCTTTGACCCGCTTGTTTCTAACGCCCTTGGTTTATTGTGCAGCTCACTGGTTTGACTACATCATGTCGACTCTCGGAGAGAAGAAGAGGTTGCAGAGGGAACAGCAAGCTTTGGAGGTCGCGGCTGGGCAAAGGACCAAGATTATTAACACTTCGTGGTCCGCCATGTCGGATCCGAAAAATGTTGTGTTCGCCACCAAGAGGAAAGGCGAGCAAGGTGGTGAAGACTCGTGCCTTGGCGGTGCTCGACAAGGTAAGGCTCGCCACGCTGGAGCGCCACCGCTAACACTCGAGCTCCATCCCGAGACGTGCTTATGCGGGATGCCATCGTCTCGGGACGAAAGAGGGCGGCAAGCTCGGAGGCTCTCACCGCGAAGAGGCGCAGCTTGTCCGTCGTCTTATTGTGGACCAAGCTACTCGACAAGGAGTACGAGCGGCTTATGGACTCCCGTAAATGGAGCGAGTGAGGGTTGGATGCTCTATACCAATGGGTAAATAATTTGTCCTTAGTTTACCTGCTTTGTTCTTAATGTGATGCAAATATAACTTGTATCTACCGGTGTTTCCTCACTTGGGTGTTTCATCAAGGCTATGCAAGGAAGGCCAGTGAACGGGCCACCATCGAAGAGGACCTTCACAAGGCTGTGGCCACATCCGCGGATGAGGCGGAAAAAGTGAAGCAGCTGGAGGTGAGGCTGAAGGAGGAAGAGGTGAGGGTCCACAAGTTGAAGACCACCGAGAAAGTCAAGGCGAACTCACCACCGTGGAGAGGTTCACGATAAGGCGAAAGCTTTCGGATTTTAAGAACTTCCTGGGTGGCCTCCAATATGTCCATCTTTACGCCCGAGACTTCGAGGTCCCGCTTTCAAGTTCCCGACGTCGGACAAGTCGGATGCCGCCTGATCGATGGGATTGTGTCCGCGATCGGACACCGCAATCAAGGACTTCTTCCGCCAGATT
The DNA here is from genome assembly GCA_026545765.1 of Plantago major. NCBI lineage: Eukaryota > Viridiplantae > Streptophyta > Magnoliopsida > Lamiales > Plantaginaceae > Plantago > Plantago major. The sequence continues at coordinate 115,607 of JAIFAC010000191.1, read as the reverse complement.
TGATCGAAGGCAGAGGAGGGATTAATCCTTCGGATGCGAATGGTGTCAAGTGCCGCCGATAGTGTCTCGGACGAGCAAATGGTCATGTGAGTTCGTGGAACTGGTCACCGAGGAAGGCGAGATTGAGATCCAGAACGGCGGGCCTTTCCTTCCTAGGTTTGTCCCGGAAGCTCTTCTGAAAGTGGGCCTTGTACCCTTTAACGATTATCGAGCTTTCCTGCAAAAGTGGTTTGCTCTACCTGCCCGCATTCTCGATCTTTCCGCCGATTTCGACTTGTTTGCCCACGCCAAGCTCTTGTCGCTGAAGCCACCAATCGCCTGAAGTCGAGGAAGCCGGTCCAAGCGGGGCGAATGAGAAGTCCGGGGTATGCCCCATTAGAAATTCTGTATTTGCTAACTTTTTCTGTTGTATTTGCATCTTTTGATAACTCTGAACATCCTTTCACATTATGACAATATTCCGTATTTTATCCAAGGAGATGAACCTCCTATGCTTCCGAACGTTTACTTGCTCTCTTCTTCATTCCTTTCTTTATCTGTCGTTTATAAGGTGAGTTATTATAAATTACCCATCTCTTAAGAGCACGGACCGCTGGGGATGGTATCTGATGTAGAAATCAGACCATCATCTCTCCGATACCCGGACGGTTCATCCCTTGGGATGCGAGATTCTTCTAGAAGGAGGAAGGTGAAACAGTGAAATAGTCATTATGACTACGTCTTTTCATCTTCTTAGTCGTCGGATGATTGACAGATGTCGAGATCTGAAAGACTCATTGCCACTATAAATAAGGGCGTGGTAATTCTCTTTTTTCACTGTTGTACCTTCCCTCATTCTTTCTTGTCTTGATAATGTCGGAATCGAGCGATGATGAGTATATGGTCACTGGGTGAACTGTGCCTGCGGGAACATGCATCCGCCCATCTATCCGGGTAAAGGCACCGAAAAAGACCCTATTGTCTTGGATTTCGAAGGCGATCCCCCTCAATGTCCAGGAATAGCTAGGAGGCTGGCTGAGGAGGAGAGGGAACGGACGCTGAGGCTGATCCGAATGAGGATACATGCATGAAGCAGCTGTCAGTCCGAGGTGAAGGCTCTAATCCTGTGGCTCGACTTCCGTGGTCCGTGAGGGAGCAAGGGGTATGCCCGTGAATGCATGTAACGCTTCTTCGTGCCTTTTCCTATTGTCTTTCTATTATGTAAATGTTCGGATAATTTTGTTTATAGAATTCAACTATTCTTCCTCGATGGAATCTCCGCCTTTTCCTTCTTCGCACCTCGCTTGATGATATCGCACATATATTTTTTGTAAAAATTGGCTAAGAAACTCGGACGTAGTTGATGGGCTTGTTTGGGCTTGATTGGGTAAACCCGTCTGGCCCAACACTGTTCAACCCAAATGAATAGTTTAAGCCCATTGTTGGCCGGTTCGACGGTCGGACGCCATTGGTTTGCCACTTCTATAAATCCGCGGATCCTTTCGCCTTAGTCGCAAATCCAACTTCCACTTTCCAAATCTACTCAATAGCAAAAGACGGTTTCTTGAATAGTTTCCCCCTCTTGACTCCCGTCCACTCTCAAATTGGCATTTATCCTGAGTTTGAGAGTGGAGTGGGTCTAGAGGGGAAAATTGTTGAAGATCAGTCGCTGAAAATCATAGATCTCAGTTTGAGTGTATATCCGCCCGTCTCCTCTACTTTCTTCCAACCCCACTTTAGTGGTTCAAATCTCTCTCATATTGGAAATGGTTTCCGAATTTCGAGAGAGTTTGAGTCTCTAAAGCCGGTGAGGCGGAAATCTCTTCCTGTCTGCACTTTGTTTTCCTTGGATACAGGACTTGCATTCCATGTTTTGGTGGTATCCGGAAGGATTCCGGCATGCTTAACCATTTTCAGCGCAGTAGAACTGCATCTTTTGCTTTGACGCGAAGGAAGCTTTTTCTACGGGGGACGATCTTTGCTGGGAGATAACGTATCTCCAAAGACATTTTCTGCCTTTTTCTTGTAGTGTTCGGATATCGATCCGTGGTTGCAAATTGTACAGACAATATTAAGTGTAATTCATCTATGTATGAACGAAATCTCTTGCTTTCTTTGTAGCTAATCGAACATTAGAGATCGAAAGATAGAGGTTGTATTGATTTGACGGAAATTCAATTACAACTTGGGGGGCGCTATGGCCAATGAGAAAAAGAAACAGAACTGACGGAGTTCTGTGTAGCAGATGGTTGATATTGAAATGATCAATCGAAATGATGGAGTTCCGCGCAATGTTCTTCCAGCATAGAACTTCTGGAGGTTTCTAGCATTCCACGGACGCCTGAGGAGATGTCCGTTATCATCTTCTAATACATAACTGCCATTTACTTTGGCCCCAACAATCTTGTAGGGTCCTTCCCACTTGGGCTTGAGTTTTCAAACATTGCTCAAGATGTCGGCCCGTCGGAGCACTAAGTCCCCGACTTGCAAGTTTGCCGCATGCACGTTCCTGTTGTAGGCTCGGCCGGCGGTTGCCTGATACCTAAGGATGTTCGCCAGTGCATCAGACCTTTCCTGTTCAAACATGTCCAAATAATATCCGAGCTTCTCGGTTTGCCTTGTCTTCAAACTCTTGGATTCTCAAAGTTTCTACAGCAATCTCGGATGGAATGACTGCCTCTGAACCATACACCAAGGAGAAAGGAGTTTCTTTGGTCGCAGTCCGTGCGGTGGTGCGATGCGCCCAAAGCACGCCTTCCAGGTCGTCCGCCCAGGTTTCTTGTGAAGTTCTCAATCGCTTCTCGAGGACCTTGACTATTGTTTTGTTTGTGGACTCAGCCTGTCCATTGGCTTGCGGGTATCCCACAGATGGTGCCAAAATGTTGAGGGGTGAAACCTCTAACACTAACTAACTAAACTATTACAAGTAACCCAGTCTGTAGCCCGCCTCCTACTTGAAGTCCGAAGGAATACTGGTCCGAAGTAGGGCACCTGAAATGACTAAGTGGGGGGGGGGGGGTTAGAACTGGATGCCCGGATTGCCTATGTCAATCCGGTAAGAGACTTTACTCAAGAGAGAGTTGGAAGCTCTCAATGTAATAGTTATGAGGAAGGTTATTATGCTCAAGAACACTTATCGAGTTCTCACTTACCTCTAGGTCTTGAACCTTGAGTCAGATTTATAGTTATCATATACTCATGAGGTAGCTCATAAGATGATGCCAAGTGTACGATCCAGATTTGGACACCAATGCTACCTTTGGCCCATTAGTGAACAGTAGTCCAATACCGATAAGTGGGCCTGGGAGGGTAGTTTGGACCTTTTCCCTCTGAGAGTACTGTTCCGCCTGTTGGGTCCGTGTTAGTCCCTCGATGCACTGCCTTGGTTGATCTCGCCTTGGGTGACTCGGATGCCCGAGCCAAGAGTCTCACCAAGTATCTCAAATGTTCATACATACGCTTGGTCTTAGAGTAATGGTGGCGTCCGAGGTTCTCTCAGACGGTCCGTTAGTATCTCTCAGACCGACACAACAGTTTACAAGTCCTTTCCTTAGCCAGCTCGGACTGGTTGTGGGGATGTAGTGACTTCGGCGTACCGGTCGATTCACTTTGGGCGGACCATGTGAGGTCGGACCAGTACTGAATTGGCTAGTTAAGCCGTGATGCGCTTTAGGACACGCTCTATGGCGCCCTTAACGGATTGGACATATTTCCGTATCAACAAAAAGTATGATGAGTCATAAGGATCCAAAAACTTGTAGTTCAGATGAGCCGAGAAGAAGTAGAACAAGCTATTGGGGATCTGGGAAATTTTTAAGGCCGAGAGGAATTTGGCCGTCGAGAATTCCTCACTCTTCAAGGCCAAGACCACGGCAAAACACATAAGTGCCCCCATGGAATTAGGGAGCACTTGTGTCGGACAAAGCCCTTCATGTACGAAGAATTGGTGGATCGGCTCTATCATCGGCACTCGAAATCCACACCTGAAGGTTTGCTCGTGCAAAAAAATGCATCCCTCAGGCGGATTGTACAGTGTCTCCTCGGCTTAGGTACGATGATCTCGTACTCCGCGGGAATTTCACAACTGTGACGAAGATAGGCTACCTCGGCTTCAGTAACTGTCGACGAACAAGTTGGTATGAGGCCCGAGGCATTCTTCTCCGCATCATCCCTCAATGGACCTACGGGTACCTCCCTCAGTGTCTTGGCGATCTTTCCAGTCATCTTTTGTTTCCCCTGCTTCTCGAAAACAATGATCGCCATCGGCCCCACTTCCTCATCTTCCTCTTCCTCCTAATCCGCCTCGGCTACGTTATCCCTCACTGGCTCTTCTTGATTATCTCCCTCCCCAGAAGACTCTTCATCGGAACCATCATCAGAAGACTCATCCGAATCCGAGAAGGTAGAGTCGTCAGGATCTCCATCCATCAACTCTATACTCGGGGGACTGCTCCTCGAAAGAGGTGTGTAGGGTCTCTCATCCAGCAGTTCAAGATCCGGGTCGGGCACACTACTTGAAGAGGCTCCTTGGTAAAAGCTCGACCCGTGCATGGAGGCAAAGGGCATGGGGAAAAAAATGGGGAGCCTGTATCTATAGCCGAGATCTCCAAATGACTCGGGAATGGTCTCGTGACCGTTTTTGTCAGATTGCCCCTACCACCGTTGCTTCGCGCTTTTGGTTGCTCGAGTCATGTGTTTGCTATTTGTACAGATACATCGGGTCGACGGACTTCCTTATTTACTGATGAAGCTCGGGGAGGAGGCTTATTCACAAGTTGGATCTCGGATTCGTCAGGCATGAAACCCACAAGTTCTTCGGCAATTTCAGAGGCCTGGTCCGAATCAGAAAGAACATGAATGTGAATAGGTGATTGATTAACCTAGACTTCATCATTTATCAATTCTTCTATGGGTTGGTTTTCAGAAGAGGAGTTTGCGTTATCCGACAACATGATCTACGAAAGCAAAAGGAAAGGGGATCAATTAATTGTTATTCATAAATTCGCTAAAAGGTCGACCCCTTAGGAGCCGACCTCTCTCACTTAGGCGATACTAAGGGTTTCTACAAGTCCTCGGGCATTTCAAGAATTCCTAGCTTCACACCTTAAAAGCTACAAGTATCTTAAGGGAGGCTACGTGTTTTCCATTTAGATTATGTCTGAGACTACACATACAATTTCTACAATTCCGACTACAGACATACAAGCTAAAGCCGACAAAGTAAAAACACAGACGACTGCAAGAAAGAAACAGAAAAGCCACAAAAGGAAAGCTGTAAAAATGAAAAGCCGAGAAGGTGAAAAGGAAACTTACTTGCTAAAGAAGATCGACCGCAGGAATGGAAGCAACAACTACTCGGCAAACACCAGCTTTCTCTTTCTCTCTCTACAAGTTCCTCGGCTCACAACTCTCTCTCTCTCTCTCTCTCTCTCAACGTTTATAAAATAAACAATAATGACATGAGGCCCCCTATTTATAGGGGTAATGGGCCGGTTCAACCAGGCCCATGAACCGGTTGGCGAACCGTAACCTCGTTTCCCGTGAAGATCGCCATCATTACGCGCCGATTCACCTTGATTCTTCTTAATTCACCACTCAAAGGCCACAACGCTTCATCTTTTCAGCTTACTATAGCCTCCTCGGCTATTTATTCTCAAGTCTTTAGTCCATTACAAATACACTAAACAGTTGGGGGGAGGATGACTATGATACCCGAGGAGCTTTCAAGTTTTTACCAAGACGGAAAGTTTTCATACTTAATTGGTTGGGTAAGGTTAGCCGGAGCTGACCTCACCCACTTAGAAAATTAGAAGATATACCTGACAAGAACCGCCTCCTCGAAAGATCTCCTCCAGTACCTTTCCTCGGATGTCTCAACCTCAATAACCTATTCTCACTTACGATAAATTCTTCGAAGAACAAATCTCGAGTAAATGAGAGACAGGTTACCGAGGTCGGAAAATCCAGGAAGAATCTCATGACAAGAAGCACGAGAACTCGGTAATCTAAACCCCGGTCACTTGACCTAGCTTACGAGTGCTAACATCAAGGACACTCAAAGTAAATGAAAGACATGTAACAGAGGTCAAGAAATTGAGAAGATCGCCTTGAGAATTTGAGGCCCAAAGTAAAAAACTCTAAGAACCGCTTAACTGTTACGCTTCCTGATAATATAACTCAGTGATCTGCCGTCATTTACGGGTCAGATTCAAGGATTCATCTGAGTAAATGACCGACAAATCACAGAGGCTGAGAAACCGAGAAAGAGTCATTTAATCCATGCAACGTCAAGACCTCGGCATGTGTAACCCATGTTTTTGGTCATAAAGCCGAAGTCCAGTAAGGAAATTCCACGAGCAAAACCTCACAAGAATATCTCACAATCAGAACGAGAAGTTTGAAACTTAGATTGAAGGGGAAAGCCTAGCCGAGGCCTAGCTCTCTCCACTAGAAAAAGTAAGAAAGGATATCTGAAATCGTTTCTCTGCGGCCATTGAAGAACTCAAATAAAAGCACCCGATTGGGATACCAATGTACCTCAAGAGTAAAACCTGGAATCGGACAAATAGAGATCGAGCTCTCGTCCCAAATTACACTCACGAGAACACCAAAGGTCTCAACAACGCGATTGAAGCTATCCATGAACTCAAGGAAAAGAGGTTCCTAAGATTCCACTATTGTCGGATCGTCAAATAAGGCACCAAATTGAAACACATGTAACCTTCAAGTCAGGACCTGGAATCAGACAGCCTGGAGAACGAGCTCTTCGCGCCAGCTAACGACTTGGAGGGTACCGGTGTCTCAATAATGACAACTGGATATTCGGGAGGATTATAGGAAGTGTATTCGGCTTTATAAGCACCAAACCAGACCTCCAGAGTCCTGCGAGATTAAAACTTGGGGACAGACAGCCCAATTACCGAGCTCTCTACGCCAGCAAAAAATCTTGAGGACACTAGGGACTCGGTAATGGCGATTGAAGATGAAAGATTGTTCACAAATCGAGGAGAGTACAGAAAACAAAAGCACTACAAGAATAATCGAATTTAGGGACGGATTTAGGGACAAATATTATCCGTCCCTAAATTAGGGACGAATCGGTGACTTTAGGGACGTATTAGGGACGGATAGGCCTATACGTCCCTAATACGTCCTTAAATATGGACGGATTGACTAATCCGTCCCTGTTTTAGGGACGGATTTTTTATCCGTCCCTAAAACAGTTGACTAAAAAAAAATTAAATTAAATGTTTTTAGGGACGGATAGCAGGGACGGATAGCTATCCGTCCCTAAACCCTATACAGCGGGTAGCCTTGCCCTTTCTTCCTCATTTTCCTTTTGCTTTCTTTCTTTCTTCCTCTCTTCTCAAATTCGCCCCTTTTCATTTCCGGCCAAATCTCGACGATTCTGGCCAATCTTGGACTCGTTTCGAAGCTCGTCGGACAAGGAGCTAGGGTTGTGCATCAATTTCAACTTTCATCCGCTATTTTCTCCGGAATTGAAGGTATTTTGGCTAAACCCTTACTTTAGAAGAACGGTTCCGTTTATCAATTGGATGATTATTGTTATCGCTGTGTACGGTTACCTGCTTAACTGATTGAAATGAAAACTTTCCGAATAAGGAAAGCTTTTTCTATGAACAAGAACAGTTGGCTAAGAAGCTGTTTCGGAGTTCTGATTTAAATGTGATTCTGGTTAGTATGTATGCGTCTTACCTGATAGTCGTTTTAAGCAAGCATTGATCATGTTTTGTTTAGGTGCACGATGTGATAGCATTCATTTCTTCTTGATTGATTTATTAATAGCTAATTGGCCTTTTTATGATCATATCAATCTGTTAATCAGGGGTTTTTTTGTAGTTAATGTGTTTCTTATGATTGCGTCAATGTCTTAACTGTGGTAAACAATGAGGTGAAAAGAACTAGTAGCTTTTTTTCTTCTTTTTTTTGGGTGATTGCATTATGCTGCACTGGACTTGAATGTTGCTGCTGCTTTCATTGTAAAGGGATTTCCTTATCTATTTTATCATTATTTATTCTATTTACTAGTTAGAAACTAAACTACCTTAAGGTATCTTGACGTGAAACTGGTGATGTAAGGTACCTAGCAACAACATCTGCTGACCACACTGTTAAAATATGGAATGTAGATGGGTTCACACTGGAAAAAACTCTAGAAGGTATAAATTTAACATTCTGAACTAGGTCTTGATATGTTCTTCTTTATGAAATGTTAATTCATGTTGATTTAATAAAATTTTCTTTGCCGCTTCGAGAAAAAGAAAGCAGGAGTATTAATATTGTGGGTAAATGATTTTCCAGGACATAGTCGTTGGGTGTGGGACTGTGTCTTCTCAGTTGATGGTGCCTTCCTGATCACAGGTATGATGTTAAAATTTAGTATTCAGAAAGTTCACACATATATTTTGTTTGGCATAATTGCTTTAAAAAAAATTACAGAGAAAATATTTGTTTGTCAATAAACCCAATTGAGACAAATCGACTTAGTGGCTGTGTGCACTTATCAAGTACCTATTGCTTCAGCTTACATAAGTTCTGAATGTTGTGGCTTTATAATTGCAGCTTCTGAGGTTTTAAGCTGGTAGTTGAATTTTTTAGAGGCTGGTTCTTTAGGAACATGAGGAGTGCTCCTTCAGATTTTATAGTTGCACCAGTGTTAATCAATATAAGCAATTACCGCTGTATTATATCTCATCGGAGCCTTAAAAAAATGTGACTTTTCATTGGTTGTAAGTTACTTTTGCAGTGTTTGTAAATATGATTTTTGGCTTTGACTTGTATTTTAGCTAGGCGAATAACTAAAAGCCATAAAGTATCTTTCTCAGGATATCCTTACAGTTTTTGTTAAAGACTTTTGACACAGACGATATTGAACCACAAAAGAATGTTTATTTTTGTTGCAACATTTTGATCAACTAATTTCTTGCCAAAGTCGTGCTTATAGTAAGGCTGTGTATGTCACTTGTGACCATCAACTTGTAACTCTTTGAAAATTCCGCATTGCAGCTTCTTCTGATTCAACAGCAAGATTATGGTCCATGTCCTACGGAGAAGAAATTAAAGTCTACAAGGGCCATCAAAAAGCAACTGTCTGTTGTGCTCTGCATGATGGTACCGAACCTTCATGCTAATTCTGGAGTAGTCACTTTCATCTAAGTCGAACAATCTGCCCCAGAGCTATGTTTCTTGCAAAATGTTGATCTTTACGAAACATGTGGCAGAGGGTCAAAGTTCTTAGTAGCTTTCTCCAATTATTTATTGTAATAGAAAGTGAAATTGGTGATCGAACACTGTAAATTATCTATCTTTCGTGATCCAGTTTGTATGTGTTGGATATAACAGAAACTAGCCTTTCTTCAACTAATTAATATTTATCACTTTCGGGTATATTATCTACGACTATATTCAGTGTAAAACAGGTGAAATGTGAAAAAAAAGGAAAAAAATAAAAAAAATAAAAAAAATAAAAAAAATGCAGTTAGGGATGGATAATATCCGTCCCTAATTGTCGAAGACCATTAGGGGCGGATAATATCCGTCCCTAAATAGGGACGGATATTTTATCCATCCCTATTTGGTGAGAGACGCTTGTTTTAAGGATGGGCGTCTCTATCTGTCCCTAACGGTTTAGGGACGGATCGGCTGGGGTTTAGGGACGTCCGTCCCTAAACCCGATTTTTTTTGTAGTGAAGGTCGCATCCCCATGACATGCTGTTGTATCATCTAAAACAACAAAGCCGAAATGGTCACCGCTACCGAGGCAATGCTCCTGGCCAAATTTCACTATTTTAGATGGACACCAACACCTCAGGGTAGCCCTTCAAGATTGACCGATGAAGTTACCATCATGGTTGGCGAGGCTCCCCGAAAGCATTAACTGTCTCAAGAGGAAGAGATACATCATCAAGAATTAACAGCAGGAATCGAACAACCCGAGTACCCAAGCTCTTCCTGCCAGCTTTTCGTCCTGATGACACAACCACTCCAAACCGACAAGTAATGAAGGTTACGTGCCCTTGGCGTACTTGCATGCCGTCCAAGACAAACAAAGCTGGAAACAGTTAGCTATGCCCAAGGCAGTCGGCTCACCCTGCCAGCTAACTACCTTGGACGGACACAAGCACCCCAAGGTTGCCCTTGTGATGTTTTTAGAGAAAAGGATGTCATAAGAAGCGTAGTTGTATCATCTAGGACGACAGACTGGAAGCCGAACGAAAGCAGAAGAATCCCACAAACAAAATCTTGCAAAAATACTTCCCAAATAGAACAAGAGGTTTAATACTCAATTGAGGGGGCAAGCCCAGCCGAGGCCTAGCTCACCCCACTAGAGAATGAAGCACCTAAATTGAAACACCTATGTCCTTCAAGATCAAAACCTGGAATCGGACAGCCCCATCACTACATGAAATCCCGAGTTTAGCGACGGGGGATAGCGACGAATCGCTAGGTTTAGCGACGGATATTTTCCCGTCGCTAAATAACGACGGATATTTTTATCCGTTGTTATTTAGGGACGGATATTATATCCGTCCCTAAATAAGTTGACCAAAAAAAAAAAGAAAAAAAAAATAAAGAAAATCGATTTTAGCGACGGATAGGCTATCCGTCGCTACATAGCGACGGATAGCGATCCGTCACTAAAATATGTATAGTATCGGGCAGAGGCCCTTTTCTTCTCCATTTCCGTTTCAGCAGCTTGTTTCTTCCTCCTTTCTTCTTCATTTCGCCATTTCCAATTTCCGACCAAAACTCTACCATTCTGGCCAATTTTGGAGTCTTCTCGAAGCTCGTGGGACAAGGAGCTCGGTGGTCAACCAATTTCATCTTTTTTCCATCTTAATCGAAGGTATTTTAGCTAAAACCCTAACTTTGCCAAATTTGGGGATTTTGTTAATTTCGACTAATTTGAGCAATTGCATGTTTATTGTAAGTATGTAGTAGTTAGTTTAGCTTATATTACGTAGTGTGTTAACTTTGAGATGTTCAATTGATATATTGATTGTGAATTTGGATTTTTAGTATAATGTTAGGATGTTTGGAAGTATGTAGGGTTGTTAATTTGATATTTTCGTATATGTGGTAGGATTAGGAAGATTTAGTTGAGTGTTTTGGAACCCTTACATGTTGACAAATTTGGGAATTTTGTTAATTTCGACTAATTAGATCAATTGTATGTTTATGGGAGCTATAGTATACTAGCTAGTTAACTTTGTGCAATTGATATATTGATTGTGAATTTGTATTGTTAATTAGTATAATGTTAGGATGTTTGTAAGTACGTAGTAATTTTGATTCGATAAATTCGTATATACACTAGATTATGAAGATTTAATTAAGTGTTTTGAGACTATTTGGTGATTATATTAACGTAAAATGCATGTTATAAATCTAATAATTGTAGACGTGTCGTTAATCATATAATTATGAATCCCGATCGCTCATGGATGTACCGTCACATAGTTAATGGCGTAATTCCTAGTTTTGTGGAAGGGTTGAATCCTTCATCACTTTTGCGCTTACACAAACTACTTGTTTGAGTGGGGAAGATGAAGTGCCCTTGCAATGCTAACAAATGTAGGAATAAACAATTTTTGCCTCCTGAAACGGTAGTGGAGCACTTGAAACGTAAGGGGTTCGTGTCTCAGTATGAGGTATGGTGTTATCATGGTGAGATACGAGCACCGTTCATGGATTATGAGCATCTCTCAAAGCGTAAAAGGAAGCAGAAAAATGTGATCGAAAGTACTCAAAATACGTCTACATCTGATGCTAATTATGATCATGAACGGATGGAGCAAATGGTGTATGATGTTGCGGGTCCAGATTTCATGGACACCAGGGAGCCAGTAACCGAGGGGGATGTGGAGGAGCCTCAATCCATGGATCGTGTTCTTTGACTTGCTGGAATAAGCAAAGAAGTCGATTTATCCGGGGTGTAGGCTCAGCGAGTTGTCTTTGTTATGTGTATATATGCTTAGTTGTTGATTATTATTACTTTTTGTGCTTTAATAAATGTCAAATGTATATGTTTTACATGCATATTCATGTATTCTTTACTAACACATTTTTTCCTGCAATTTCTTATATGCTCTTGTAGATGCCGCGCCAAAGGAAGTCTACATACCTTCCTCCCGGGTGTAGGGATACTAGGGGGAGTCCATCGGGTTCTGGTAGTACACCAGCGAGTGGAGCTACTAATCCTCTGGTTAGATACGACATTGGTGGGAGCAGCAGCCAGTCTCAGGTTCCAGAGACTCCACCGGCCTACACGTCACATGCTCCTGGTGACTACCCCTCTGACGAGTGTCCCTATCTAACATTGACTGACGGTGCTACATTCCAGGGGAAGCCGGTGTTGTTCCCCAACGGCAGGAACAAGTAAGTATTATCACTACAAAAATCGCTCAGAGCGATTTTATATGTTACATGATTTTACTAATGAATATTCGTTCCTTGTTTGTCTCATTGATAACAGGTTTTGGCCACCGGATGCTTCGGACAAACTAGGCAATATCTTTAGGGGGAGGACGGAGATGCCGGAACAGGGAGGCGAGAAGTGGACAAACGTCCCGGACGAAGCACTTTTACTTCGACGAGCTGCGGGTAAGCTTAAATGTTACAATGAATGCTTTATTTGTTCTTTTAATCATTGTGTTAATGTGTGTGGTATGTTAGCCATTATATCTGTGAGTGGTATGTTAGCCACTTAACTTGGGTGATATGTTAGTCACCATTGTGTTAGTCAATTTTAGGACAATTTGAGTGGTATGTTACCACTAAGCTTGTTTTGATATGTTAGTCACCATTCATGAACTTGTTGTGTCATTTGAGTGGTATGTTAACCACTAAACTTGGGTGATATGTTGGTATTTATTCATGAACTTATTGCACACAATTTGAGTGGTATGTTATCCACTAAACATGGTGTTATATTTAAATTGTTATCTTTCTTTAAACTTGTGTAATTTTTACTTTGAATGGAATTGTTGTAGAAGGACTACTACATTCCCAATGCCCTGGTGTCCCAGTTGTACTGCTTTTAGACTTTGTCGACATCTATAGGAAAATGGTTTACAAAATGAAGGAGACACGCAGACAACCAACTTGGGTGGGGGATGACGAGTGGGCACTTTGGGAGGCGTACTGGAATGATCCCTTTGTCCAGGATCAAGCTTACAAGAACAGAAAAAACCGTTTGTCTGAGCCGCGAGATGGTACGGGCACTGCCAGACATCACTATGGGTCGCGAGCTATTGTTACAGATCACGTGATGGAGGTTAGTAAATATGTTGTTTATGACTTGGAATATGATACATAACAGTTTTTTGCTTTCATTTCAATCAACTAACTACTTGTTTGCACATATATTTTTTTAGGCCAATAGAAGACAGCCGAAGAGTGCTCTATACCACTTCAAGAAGGCTAATCTGAAGAATGGCATTTGGACTGACGTGAGGGCCGAGCGACAAGTGTATGTTTCTTTCTTAAGGTTAACATCTGTATTTGAGTATTTTAAAGTGATTCCTAAAATTGCATCTCATTTCGTATGCAATTTACAATTGCAGAGTGAGGTGGAGAGGAGGATGGATGAGAGGATGATCGACGATAATGAGTTGTCAATTGAAGAGCAAGACCAGATCTTCTTCGAGTTCAACCCAATGGACAACAAGGGTCGAACATATGGATTGGGAAGTTTGGGCTCTTCTATGAGTTCTGGTAGCTTCTTAGTGTCCCAGGGATCAGGATTGCGATCTAATCTCTTCACACAGGACCAGGTTCAAGAGATGATGACTCCTCTCCACTGTGAAATAGTCACATCAAGGCAATTTTACCAAAGAAGTGCTTGAGGAACAGCTCAGATGGCTCAAATGGATGGACGCTGGACCAGATGTTCAGCACTTCTTCCCAGTCTCACCCACCGCCTCCTCCCGATTCTTAGTTACATCAGACTTATATTGTTTATGCTACATATATACTTTGACACTATTTCACCTTCTTGCGCTTGCATACTTTGGACTTGTTATGGATAATTTTTATTGTTTCGGGTATATTAATGCAATTTAATTGTTTCGGGTATATTATCTATGATTATATTATGTGAAAAAAAAGGTGAAATGTGAAACAGAAATATAAAAACAATTTTTTTTTAAACAGTGAATTTAGCGACGGAAAGAAATCCGTCGCTAAATTCACGAACTAAGGGCGAATTAGCCCATTGAATTTAGCGATGGATTAAAATCGTCGCTAAATATCAAGCGAACTAAGGGCGGATTAGTGGTGGGATTTAGCGACGGATTTTTCTTCCGTCGCTAATTGGCGACGGATAAGTAATCCGTCGCCAATTCGGATGGACTGGTCAACGGCGTCGCCAGTTCGTCGTTATTTGGCGACGGAATACTTATCCGTCCCTAAAAAAATATTGACGTGTTGTTTGGGGACGGGGGATTATCCTTCGCTAAGGATTTAGCGATGGATCGCTAAGGATTTTGTAGTGCATGTCCGAGCTCTCCGTTACCACGCATCTTGAGGACACCAAAGGTCTCAATAGCGGCAATTGAAGCGTTTCCACATCTTAAGAATAAAATCTTAAGAAAAAGGTTGCTCGCCCTTGACGTGCTCGCGTATCTTCCAAGACAACAAAGCTGGAAATGGTTAGCCATGCCCGAGGCACATTGCTCACCCCGCGAGCTAACTATCTTAGGAGAACGCAAGCACCTCAAGGTAGCCCTTAAGTTATATTTTTGATATTGCCGAGTGCAAGGCAAAGGTGATCGAAAGGATGTCGTAAGAAGAGTAGTTGTATCATCTAGGACTACAGACTGGAACCGAACAACAAAGTTTCCGAGCTCTTCCCGCCAGTCTATCGTCCCGACGGCACAACCACTCCAATCCGACAGAATAATAGGGGAAGGCCGACCTCAAAGCTTCCACGCCACCGGAGGGAAGATGTGACAGTAAGGAGACAAAAAGCAAGCCGACAAAACAGATGTCCCAACGGACTTTTTTTCGTCTCTAATCAACACCTATTCCGACCAGGCATTTAACTAAGAAAGAGGGGGAAGCCGAGGACCGACCAACTGATGGGTTTGGAATGAAATGAAATGTCGCTTTCTCCATCGATATTTATAGATGTGCATGACCACTGGGGACGCGTCACGTGTTGCCCCTCATTTATTAATCCTGGGCCTTTATCTGGGCCAATCCAATTCGAGCCCAACAGGCCAAAGCCCAACCACAGCTCGGCCAAAATCGCATAGAAGTCGCAAAAAATAGAAGAAAAACGACTAAAGAGACGAGGACTCCAACTCTACAGTTCCTCAACTATCTTCTACTAAGATACTTGGAAACTTGGGGGGACTTATGATATATACAAATGAGTCCCCTCTCACTAATCCCCGACTTAGGAAGACTTGGAGATAATCCATCACACTCTCTCGACCAAAGTCGAGGAGTCGCTTGTCATAGAAGCCGACCTTGACTTGATAAGAATCAATACAAAAAGAATTGTAATGTCATAACATATTATAAATTCAATCTTGTTTTATTCCAGTCAATTAAAGTTCTTCCCCAATTCATATATATAAACCCTAATTCAATATTTATCCCAATTCTTCCAATCTTTGTTATGTCAGTAAAAAGAACAATGGCAATGGATTGGACTAAAAGAGCAATTCATGAATTTGATTCTTGTTTCTCACGGACGGACTACACTGCATATCTCTCACTAATTTCTTTAATAAAAACGAATTCAACAGTGATGTAGGTTCATAATATTGGTTAGGGCCTTGTGGGAGAATATTAGGGAAGAACATTGTTGCGGGCGTTTGGTAGGTGGACTAATTTGATGTTCTATTATTTCTACGAAGTAAGAATATTACAGTATTTTATTTTTATATATAAGTGCACAACTCTTAGAGTTGTCCAATTGAGTACTTAATTTAAGTTAAGTTGGACTCATTTATAATAAGTATGTAAATTAGACTTTAGTTAAAAAAACAATCTGTTTAATCCAATTAAATTACAAGCCTAAATACAACCCTAACAAAATCAATTAATCATTCAAAAAAATTAAATATGTCTTCTGCAATTAAATTTCAAGCACTAATTCAGACCCAACCAAATCAATTCATCGTAAAAAAATAAGGATAACCAATCTTTCTTCTCCATTGTCTCCAATTGAATTAAAACATATCAATTCGCACTAACCTAAACCCTATTTCAACTCGAAAAAAAGAGCAATAGTAATTCATTATCAGGAAACAACGATATTACTTACATTCATATATTTCATCAATTACTAAAACTTAAAAGAGTCCTATAGACTGTGAGAGTCCATGAGAGTCCTGAACAAAACACAATTATACACAATTTTTGACGATTTGGTTGCTATTGAATCTCGCGGGTCTAATTCGCTGATCCTGGGTCCGGGTATGGATATCCACGCGGGTATATGGGTCATATAAATATCCCCTTTTTCAGTTTTTTTTCCACCATTTTTCTCCCTTTTTTCCCCATTTCTCTCCCGATTGGCGGGTTCTGGCGATTTCTCTGCGATTTCTTTGCGATTCTCGTTCGAAACCCTAGTTTACACACATCTGCTTCCGATTTACAGGTATTTCCTATGTTTTTCATTCCTTTTTTCTTTTGGATAGTTGTTATGTTATTTTTATCGAGATTTTAGTTACTTTTTTGCTGTTTCAGTGTTTTCAATGGCGGATTCGAACGCCAATCCGTCTACATCCGTTCCGCTTGCCATCGTGGTGTTCCTGCTAATATGGAGATTCCTCGTGTTTCGTAATAATGCTCTTAGCTTGATAAGTTATTTTCTTTGTTTATTTTTTTATTTTCTCTATGTTTTGATGTTGTTGTATGCTTCGATTACTGTTTAATTTTTGTTTTGTTCTTCGATTTGTTGTTTTATGTGCTAGATTCTTTTTTACTATGCTGTTTAGGCTTCGATTATTGGTAGATTGACGTTTTTGTTCTTCGATTTGGTGTTATCTGTGCTTGATTCTGATTTACTATGTTGTTTATGCTTCGATTATTGGTAGATTGACGTTTTTGTTCTTCGATTAGTGTTTTCTTTGGTGTTTTATGTTCTAGATTCTCATTTACTATGTTGTTTATGCTTCGATTATTGTTAGATTGACAGTTTTGTTCTTCGTTTTGGTGGTTTTTGATTTTTGATTCAGTTTTTTGCAGTTATTTCTTTTGGATATTGGTTTTGTAAGTTTATTGCTTAGTTTTGTATACAAATTGTGTATATGCATTGTTTTCTTTGTGTTGTTTGTTTTTTTTTTTTTTGGCGGGCAAAGCTTAGTTTCTGAGTGTTTAAATTTTTGTATGGTGTTCAGTGTAATTGTACATGTTTCATACTTAATTGCTGATTTTTGTGAGTTGTACGTTTTATTTGTTAATTGTGTATTTTTGTGTATGAATTGTTGATTGTTTCATTCTAATTGTGTTTTTGTTCTGTGCAGGGAAAGATGATAAGGGTAAGGCTAAGAAGGCGGAGAAAAACACTCTGCTAAAGAGGGTTGTGCAGCCTAAGGATGTGAAATTGAAGTTGGAACCACGCAAGAAGGGTCGTGAGGCGGATACTTCATCGGTTGCAACTGCTAGGTCATCTGATGATGCTGTTAGGGCATCTCAAAACATTGTTAATGTAATGGTTGATGGGCAGGTTATTCCCATGGAATATAAGCCAGGATGTTCGGGAACTTTGCTTTTTGATATGTTGTCGAACCTGACTGATGCTCAGAAAAAGAGTGTCAGAGAAATTGGTTTTGGTGGGCTTTTGTCTATGCGGTTCAAGTCTTTCCTGCCGGCCTTATTCCATGGTTATTGGAGAGTTTTGATGCGTATGCATGCCTTCGACGATAGGTGATTTTAAGTATCATATCAACGCATGTGATGTGCATGATATGTTCCTTCTTCCTAGATACCCCGCATTTAAAATTAAGTTGCTATCGTAAGAAGAAGAAAGAGGAGAACAAGGATGTTGCTTATGTTGCGTATGGTTTAATTAGGAGAAGTGGAAGTAAAAGGTTGATAAGTTGATGGCAAATGGTGAAGTCAAGTGTACTCATTGCTTAAGAAGATGGAATTGCTCAAGAAGGTGGTGATGAGTTTGCGTATGTTTGTTGCATATTCTTGTGGTGTGTTTTTAGCTCCCACTGCTGGTCACATTGTGGATATGAGAATTGTTAGTCAGATTGAGGATGTTCATCAGATTAAGAATTTAGATTGGTGTAGTTTTATTGTATCATACTTGAGCCGGGTTATCAGGAAGTACAAGACAAGCGGCATTGTTCATGTTCATGGCTGTTTGGCTGTTTTGATGTTGGCTTACCTCCAACGGTTTCCATTCAGAGGTAAACCTGAGCCAATGATCCTTCCATTGGTACAACATTGGAGTATTGAATATCTTGGGTATAGGGGGTCAGAGGAAAAGAAAATCGGGTTTGGTAAATCTATAATGCAAACTTGTTATCCGATTACAAAACCAATTGTTCGTGTTGCTGCTTCTTCATCAGTGGAGAATGCTGATAATTGCATTAAGTACCCACACCGTGTTCAGAGACGTAAGAGATTAAGGCCACTGCTCATGTAAGTTTTCTTTCTTTTTTCTTTGCTGCGGTTTTTTTGTTTCTATAATTATATTGATTGTTGTATGCAAATTGTTTAGTTTTATTGGTAATTGGTCATGTTTACCCGCTTAGTATAAAAGTTGCCTAATCTGTAAGTTGTTTATTTTTGTGTTTAAATTGTGTATTGTTTTACATGTTTTTGTAGATTTATGTACTAAAATTATTCATGTTTGTTTTAAAAGGTTCTTTTTTTTTACCCAGACTAGTGTAGAAGTTGTCTAGTATGTAAATTGTGCATTTTTTCTGTGTGTAAAGTATTTGTATATTGTTTGTTGATTTTTGTATGAAAGTTGTTTAGGTTTGTGTTTAAATTATTTATTGTTACCCTGACTAGTGTAGAAGGTGTCTAGTATGTAATTTGTGCATTGTCTGTGTGTAAGTTTTTTGTATATTTTTTGTTGGTTTTTATATGAAAATCGGTAAGGTTTGTGGTTAAATTGTTTATTGTTACCCTGACTAGTGTAGAAGTTGTCTAGTGTGTAAATTGTGCAATGTCTCTGTGTAAGTTTTTTGTATATTTTTTGTTTATTTTTGTATGAAAATTGTTTAGGTTTTTGGTTAAATTGTTTATGATTTGCTGATGTTTATTTTTTTGCTTTTGTTTCTTATTGAAAGGCTATGGATGAGGCCCTTCAATATCTTCGGAGAGATGTCGAAGTGATTTTTAATGCATATTCTTCCTGTATCATGAAAAGCCTCAAAATTGATAATGTTGAGGAGCCCAGCTTGAAGAAATGTCATGTATCACCAAGTATTGGTCTAACCTGTATGTTATCAAGTTAGATGGCATTGCCAATCATTACTTCATATATTTGAAGAATGATCGCCCGCTTCAATTTAGGTTTTCATGTCAAAGGGAGAATCATGCTTAGTATAATTTTGATGGTATTAACTTTTCCCAGTGGGATAGGGAGGATGTAGAGGATGCAGCTCTTCGTCACCAGAGAAACAAAGAGAAAGTGACTGCAAGAGGTGTGACTGAAGTTGAAGCTAATATTCCTCAACAGAAAAGTACAGATGATGTGGATGAAGGAGTTCTGAATGTTGCTAGGGATGTAATGGATGATGCCCTTGACTTGAGCGATACTGATGATGTTTTGTTTCTGAGTGAGAATACTATTCAGGATCCTCAAGATGATGTTATTTTTGAGGAAGAAGGGCTGAATGAAGAGAAGAAGAAGGGTTGAATGAAGAAGAAAAAGGGCTGAACGAAGACATTCCGGTTGGTGAAGATGTTCCGCTGACAATGCTTTTATTGTGATACACGGGTGGTCTTCTTTAAACTCGAGGGCAAAGGACAAGTGAAGTTCGTGAATTCAACTTGAGGAGGTTCGCCACTGCTTAAAGAGATGAATAGTCTCAAGGAGATGTTGTAGACTATTGCTTTGTGCAATCTTGTAGGATTGAGTAAGTTACCTTTCCTTTTGTTTTGGTTTCTATTGTCGAGTTTTGCATAGTAACTGTTTATTGTTATACTATAATTGTATATCTTCTTTTTAATTTTTTTTTTTTTGTGGCAGGCATGACGATCAGTTTGGAAATTTTACTGATCGGTATTACTTGTCACCCAAAGAGGTGGTGATTATGTTACCTGACAAGTGCATTGACTCGGGTGTTATTGATTGTTGGGCTATAGTGATGAATGTCCGCTTGCTGTGAAGGCCACCGATGGTTTGATGACAAGATTTTGTTTCGCTTTTCTCTCGTAAGTTTTTCTTTTTTTGTGTATGATTTGCAATCAAATAGTGTATTATTGTTTTAAAATTATTGATTGTTGGGCTTTAGGTGTTTTTTTGTTTATGGTTATACTCAAATAGCATATTATTGTATGAAAATTATGTATTTTTGTGTTTGAATTAGTTGTTTTTATTCACTTGTTGTTTTTCTGTTTTAGGATCATTTATGTAGGCTTTCTGGTATTTTTGCACGTCAAGATCAGCAGGACAACTTCAATGAAGATGAGTCGAAGGAACGTGTAGTAGGGCATTTAATGGTTTTATTGATGATTCTCTTGCTGACATTAGAGGCTTTCTTCAAACAGATCGAATGGTATATTTTATTCTTATTTGTTCTTTTTTATACTCGTTTTTGTTTGTTTTTGTAGTTCTTATTTGTTTTGTTTTTGATTCTCTTATTTTTGTTTTTGTAGTTCTTTGTTCCTATCTTCTATGAAAAAGCAAAGCATTATGCTTGTTGTGTGGTTAACCTTGATCAGAGGAAGATACAATATTTGGACAACAGGACACCTCAAACTATGGGTGATGTTTACTCATTGATGACTACTTTGGTATAGCTTTATTGTTCAGCTTTTGAATACTAATCAAGATTGTTATACTATAATCAGATATATTCTTTTAATTAATTTTTTTTTGGTTCAGTTTTGCATAATAACATAGTTTGTTTTTGGTATCAGAGTGGTGTATTCAAGACATTTCTTGCTGGCCTTGGTCATCCAAATGCAGAATCAGTAGATGGTTTCGATAATGTGATTGTCAAGTTCAATCGACATCAAATGGTGAGAATTTTAGATCGCAAAGGTGTTTCTTATGAAACATATGGAGTCTTTCAAAGGCTACGCCACCATGTAGGGATCTCATGTTGGTATGTGAACTATCCTTTCTTGTGTGTTATGTTTTTTTTTTGTAGCATAATTGTTTATTTGTTTGGTGTAATTGTAAATTACTGTAAGTTTTTTACTTGTTTTTGTTTGTTTGTACTGTAGGTTACTTTGAGGCGTGTTCTACGAGTCGATATTCTTGCATCACTTCTTCTTGCTGATGTCAATTTGCTGAGGAGTGACTTGTTAACAGATGTTGAGGATTTCATTGGTAGGAAAGATGAATTGATAAGTTTTCTTATTGATGAGGAAAAAGCTGAGCAGAAGAGGAAGAATAGAAATATAGGTGCTCGTAAGAAGACAGGCCCTAAAGATGATAAGAATGAAGGTGGTGATGACGACGACTTTGAAACTCTTGAACAACCTGGGGGGTTAATGAGGATTAAGAAGAAATTGAAGTTTAAGTGAAAATGTGTAGGAGTTTGTGTAGTTTGGCATTTGAACATCTGTAGGAATTCATTTTCAGGCTTTTTTAGGTTGTGTTTTATGTAGTTGTTTTTGTGTGGAATGGATTTGTGTAGAAACTTTATCTTTTTAATCATAGCAGGTTTTTAATATCAGTTATTATGCATCATTATATACATTTTGAAGTCAATAATCAACAATTATCACTCAATCATCTACAATTAGGAGGTTTAAATTGATGTTTACTTATAGCATGTTTCTATCATCAGTCATTTCCATCATGGTTATATACATTTTCATGTCAATAATTAGCAATTATCACTCAATAATCTACAATTAGGAGGTTTAAATTTATTTTTACTTCTAGCATGTTTCTAGCATCACCATTTTTATGATGGTTATATACATTTTCATGTTAATAATCAACAATTATCACTCAATAATCTACTATTAGGAGTTATATCATTTATGTGTGGTAATACTTATACACATTTAGCTTTTAATTATATGCAATTATGTATCATTTTTCAACAACTAGGATATATGTTGAATTAGCTTTTTTAGTATATACATTTTTTTCAATCATAAGTAATTTTATAGACAATTTTGCAAGTCAATCATGAACTAGCACTTTAATCATAGTAGAAAGAAGTCATAGTAGAATTTTTTAGACATCAACAATTTGATAATAAACATAAACAATTAATACTTAATAATACCAATTAGAAGTTCTCGCAATGCTTTATAAGTTTTTTGTATAAGGTGTTCCTTTCTCGTAACAATGTGTATCTCAAATTGACTTTGTACTTTGCATATTTTGTTTTCTCAACATGAATTTTGATGCTGCTTGCTCCAAATTTTTGTCTTGATATGTGGTGGATCACATGAGTAGTGCTTACATTTGTCATACAATTGCTAGTTGTCTCATTTTGTGTTGTTGGGTCTTGTCTTCCATTGAGTTGGTTGATAGCAAGCAAATCCCGTTCATATGAGTCTTCCAACATTCTTCTATCATCCATGTTGCCTTCAGATTTCATAATTAAATCAACATAAACTCGCTCATGTGGTGTTCCATGCAATGCATTCGGGGCCATTTTCATGTGCCGCCTTCATTTTTTCCCTATTCCAAATGTCTTTCTTAAATCCCGTGTCCACCTTGGCAAAAAGTACCTTTGAGGCAATTGCAAAATATCATTTTGTTTTAGGACTCTAAAGCACTGGAAACATAGCCAACCAACCTCTTCAAAATGCTTGCAACTGCATATTACATGGACATCCCCTCCATCTTCATCATTCTTTAAATCTACAATTCCAAAATCTTCCAGATCTACTTGAGATGTAACCCTGTATTGCTTCAATCCATTTTCAGAAAAGTTTAAAGTAGCTTTTCTTGCTTCTGACTTTTGAAATTCATCTTCAAATAAACCATAAATTTTCAATGTATATATCTGCAAATTGAGTCAAACATATAGTATTTAGTATTTGTTATAGACAATTTAAAGTTTACAATCAACAATTAAAAAAAAAAAATTTCTTGTAAAAGTGCAGTATAATATAATAGTGCAATATTAAACATGTTACCATAGATTGAGAAATATATACTATTTACTTGTAATTATATTACAATATAAGTACTGAAATCAACAATTTTACCTTAGTAGTCTGCCACAATAAAGCATGGTTGCTTTTTGGCTGTGCATATCCTTGGGAGTTTTTGAACTCATAATCAACTTCGCTTCTCCATCTTCTAGAAAAGATCAAACATTTTGAAGAATCGAGGAGTGAAGTTTGTTTTTTTGGAGTTGAATGAAATTGCATGATTCGTGCTCTCACTTCTTTGTGATGATAGCATACCTGCAGAGAATGCATCTTTATTTAAAGCCCTGCACCACTTTTGTCTCAGTCCATATAGTTTTTTAAACCAAGCATCATTTTGTAGATCAGATCCTTCAATCATCGATGACCATTCTCTTTCAAACTGCTCTCATTGTAGCATAACTTCAAACATTTATCAAACTTCTCCTTGAATTTTGCATCACTTCAGAGTGCATAATGACTTATCAGATTTGGCTCAATGTGCCAAACACATAATCCATGTCTTGTTTCTTGTTTGAACACCTGTAGTTAAATTCAATTTTTTAACTCAGTTGTTTATCATTCACTATTTTATATCAGTACTAAGCAATTTCTTTGTAAATATGCACAATTAGTATGTCAAGAAATCACCGCAAACAAGCTTGCCAACATTTGTCATTAATAGTTAATAATAGAATATTTTACCGTAACAATCATTAATAAATATACAAACATGAACAATTAGCATAATATACTTGTTGTATTGCATTTGACATGGCTGCATCTTGATCAGTGAATATGGTTATTGGTTTTTTGCAATCCATACATCTGAGAAAGATTTCTAGAAGCCAAACAAATGTATCAGTTTGCTCATTTGCCAAGAATGCACATCCAAACATTGCATTACTCCAATGATTGTTGACTCCAACAATTGGAGCACAAATAAACTCATATCTATTTGTTCTGAATGTTGTATCAAAGACAACTACATCCCCAAATATCTTGTAATCTTCCTTCATCATTGCATCAGCCCAAAACAGACCACATAGTCTGCTTTCTTCATCCAAAAGAATTTCATAGAAGAATTGAGGGCCATTTTGCTGATTTTGATGTAGCATGCTGACTACATTTTGTGCATCTGCACCACCAGTTTCACGATTTCTCAACCTGTTTATATGGTTCAAATGGTCTCTTTTTGTGTGTCCAACATGCTCCCTGCCTAAAGAATTTGCTGCCATGTATCTATATGCAACAGTAGGCTTCATGCCAGACACCTCCATGGCATTGATGGCATCTCTCTTATGCTGGTCAATCTTCCTCTCCACCCTGTGAAGATGTTGCCACTCAAGCCTAGTGTATGGATGTGTGTGATTCATGTGATGCCATTTAACCGTAAATAATTGTCTCTCTACAATATGCCACACTCATGCCAGCTTTACAGTCCGACCTAGTGACATGTACTCTTCTCTCTTTTTTTTTTTTTTTTTTTATTGTTTTCTCTGCAGATCCTTCTATGTATGGGGAAGGTGTTTTTGGTTTTTTTGTGTTATGTGTTTTTCCTTCAGCAGAGCACCTAAAATACTTATCCTTCACTTGTATGTCACTAGTAAAACGTTTTGCTGTTGATAGCTTAACACTGAACCCTAGTATAGCAGCCTGTCTTCTATATTGCTCAAATATTTCTTCATAAGTAGGTGCAGATTTACCTACAAATGATTGTAGCAATTCTTCATCACCATTTTCAGGTTGAACTTCACCTGAAAGATAAGCAATTATATATTAATAGTACACAATTATATGATAGTAACAGACAATTATATGAAAATAAGCATTTGACCGAATGGCCACTCATGATCAAGTTCACAAATAATCACCTATTCGCAATTGTGATATACAATTTTACTATAACAATATACTATTACACTACAACAATAGACAATCAAGTCAGATAATCCATCGCTTGTCGTGCACAATCCTCATACTAGCAATGGGATTCAATGTACACACTCATGAGCATATTCACATAGTCAATCACCTATTTGGCAATCATATTTATAATTTTACTATAACAATATACTATTACACTACAACAATAGACAACCAAGTCAGATAATCTATCGGTCAAGGTGCACAATCCTCACACTAGTATGGGACTCAATGGACATAATCGATGAACATATTCACAAATAATCACATTTTGGCAAATCATATACAATTTTACTATAATAATATACTATTACACTACAACAATAGACAACCAATCTATATAATACATCGTCAAGGTGCACAATCCTCACACTAGGATGGGACTCAATGGACATACCGATGAACATATTCACACAAATAATCACATTTTCATGCATCAATATACAATATTACTATAACAATAGACTATAACATTACAAAAATAACACAATTCATTTTGTTACCTTCGTGTACAATCATTCGAAATCATCTCGATTTTCAACGATGCAAATAGACGCTGGTCGCTCTCATTAGATAGTATGTTTTCTTCAACAATTTCACCATCATAAAATCTACAACATCATATATCAACGATTAATGGTTGATTTTTCGAATAAAAGAGTGTTTTGCCAATGTTTTTCTATACCTCAATGTCGCTTATGCTAGGAATGTCGATCTATGATCATTAATCAATGTTAATCAACAATGAAAGTCGATCTACAATGATTTTTCGCTTGGTCACCAAGAAGATGATAAAAGCGCTAATGAATGTTGAGAGAGAAAAAAACGAGCTGGAGAAGAAAAAATGAGCTTGGTTTTATGTTTTTGACCTACTTTTTACCTTTTTATACATGATCCATTTTTTCATGGATCCGGGTCATGACCCGCAAGATTCTATAGCTACCAAGTTGTCAAAAATTGTGTATATTTATCTCTTATGTAGGACTCACTATATTAAGGACTCTCAGGAAACGGACTCTTCATCAATTATTTGTAAGAGACGTTATAATAACACGCGTAGCGTGTTCTCACGTTCTAGTATTATGATTAATATTCAAAATTTTGTTTTTGATTTTATGATATTTTTAAATTTTGTTATTGATTTTGAGATTGAATTTATAAATATTTAATTAAAAAGAGATTATATGACGTTACAATCCAGTTTGTATATTAAAATTTACAAAAGTTGTCATTTTAAAATTTACAAGTACGATGAACGGTCATGATTAATTACAACTAGAAATAATATTTTTACAAATAATCTAACGGTGGTCAATAAATACAACTGAGATGGGTGTACGTTAACCAATTACATTCGTAGTCATACCTTATACTTTGCCCACTTACATTGACTGAACTCTGGCCTCTGAGATGAAATATCGATATACATGAGATCTCGGTACTTTCGGACGAAATATCGATAAATACATTTTTTTCCGCCGGCACCATGGAATCCCGAGGTTCCATTGAGATTTTGTGCCGGTGCTTTCCAAATCCGGAAAATTTTTGGTTGTATCGACCGAAACGGTTCGATATTTAGACCACTCCCCATGGGAGTGGTCGTGAGACCGGCCATGCATCACGGCCGTGGTGCTCCATTACCCCAAATTCGGCCTTGTTATCGGCCGTCCGGGACGGCCGGGCCCCACCTTTTTTTTAATTTATTTTTTTTTTAAAATTAATTTATAAAGTAGTATTAAATAAAAAATACCAAATTCATTATCCATATCTTCAGACTAGATTTGTTATGTTTTTCTCATTTTTTTTCATTTCCATCTCAATCTCAATAAATTATAAAACGAGTTTTAAGAATCCAATTTGAGTAATTTCAACTTCTAAACACTCTTATAATATGTGAAGCAACCTAAAAAAAATATAAAAAAAATACGAAAAAAAAATAAAAAACACTATTCACGATCGTCCGACGACCTGTTGGACGGTTTTTTTGCCATTGTTAAATCACCGTCACATAATTTAATTATTCACTTGTCATGACGACCTATTGGGAGTGGTCTTAGAACCATGCTTGGGACCAAGTGCCCGGCCCCATCAACCATACACCTTTTTTCCCCTCTCTTTTACAGTTTTGTATCTTTCGGATAATTAACATATTATTGTTAAATGTAGCACAAATTAAATCATTAGAGCTATGGACATGTATCTTTATCACCCAAGTTTGATTACCACGACAGTTATAATTTTGCCATTCTTTTAATATATATTTTTTCATTTTAAAGTTATAAGCTCTACTAGAATAGCATTTATTTCCTTAACTCAAAACCTGTGACACTTGAAAATATGTGCTTATATTTTATTTATTTTAATACAAAAATAAAATAAAATTAACAATAAAATAATTTATTATATTTATTTAATTGATTTAGCAAGTTTCTTCGTTCCGGGTTGTAAGTGTTATCAATGTTATGATTGATGTGGTAAAAGTTAGTTATGTGCGGGGGTCACTGCGGGCGGGGCAAGAAACTTGGACTATACTTAAAATTGTAGTATCTTTGTAGGTATAAAATTTGTGTAGCTCACCATGGAAATGGACTACTTAATAACGTACCTATCTACCTTTAGTATTTTTACAATATATCTATATAATACATTAAGAAAAAATTTTTGCCCATTCTACATCATTCACATCAAACAATTATTTGGCAATTCCTCGATTTCATTGGTCCATTTTTTGCCTAGTTAAGAAGCTTTATTTTGATTGGTCATAAGTTTCAAATCCTGCTTATGTGTTTTCATATGGATAAAGTGCGCTTATGAAAAGAGGCTTTTAATACATAAGATTTTTCGTTTGACTCAAACATGGAAATTTGTCCATAGCATATTAACTCACTAATACAAATTCACACCTGCAAAAGGTAAGTTAATAAGGCAAGTCAATAAATTCAGTCCTAAAAAATATTAATGAGGATCTAAATTAGTTTAACCATTCTAATCATACACAAAAATTCTGCTCTATGAAATCAGTAGAAATTCCCTAAATATCACGTTCAATATTAATACACATTCACTCATTCATTCACTCATTCACCAAACTTAGAAGGGTTGATTTCGAAAGTTTGAGTTTGGGAATACTAAGAACGAGGAAAGAAAGCAATTTTGCAGTGAGTTTTTCTCTCTTATTCATATACTACCTAGGCCTCTTATTGAATTCGAAAGTATTGAGTTTAACATACATGTTAATATTGAATCTTATTCGGCTATGTGCTTCCTTTGATGCAGATTTTTTCTCGGCCAACATCCAAGTAGTTCTTCAAAGTAATAATCATCCGGTTGTAAAAGGTTCGTATTTAACTACATGCCATCAATTTTACGTTTACCTGCATAAACCAAATAAAAAAATTATGAATCCAGTGACAAATCTAGTTGTTGTTAGATAGTTTCAAATGTGTTGTTTCACAATTTACAAACCTCGCAGTCTTTTATGTATTCTCACCTATTATATAGTTGCTTAGATTGTTGCTTTTATTGTTCTATATAGTTCGGATGAATCCATAAATATCAACCAGTCAAGACCCTTAGTGATAGATGTAGATGGCATGCTGTTAAATCTTGCTGTATTCATAGAATTAGAATTAAAATCCAATTTAAAAGAATTCTACAAACTAATCAACTGGAATAGTAAATTCGAGATAACACACAGTTACAAAAAGAGAAATGTCAAAAATTTATGCAAAATGCAAGGCAGATAAAGAAGTTTTAATTATTTTTTTGATGTGCATTCCAACTACCTGGTTGAAGTTCTGGATGATGGTAGATGTGTCATTGCAGAGTGTTGCCATCGTTCGTTTGGTACGTAAGAGTAATATTCACCTAGAATTCAAAACCGGATCATGTTAGAGTATTTAAATAAGGATACGATGTTACCAGTTGAATCGCTTGGTATGATTTATAATCAGAACTATATTTAAACTGACTTAGAAATCAGAAATAAGCTGACATTTTCCATTTCATCCTCATCTTGAGCTTTCTTATTCTCCAGTTCAATTTCTTCACATGTTTATCATTCATGTTTCTTCTGTCAGAGAACAAAAAAGTCATTATCAAGTGTCACAAAGTGCAATCTAATTTTTTTAGAGCATGTGACTACCATATAAGGAAGCCAAAATTTCATATTTGGAATTGATTACATATACGCTTTTATAGAATTCAAAGCACATCGAATACAAAGAACTTCATATGATTATCATAGTTGATTAACTTCATTTATATTATTTGCTATATGTGTGTTCACCTACCTGCATTGCTACATCCCAATAATAATAACAAAATTAAACAATAGTTAGTACATAGATAAACAAAACTAATTTTGGATGGAAAATGTTGTAGAACATGTCGAGATCCAGTGCTTTGATCCGCTTACGGCTCTAGAAAAGAAAACAAAGTTCTGAGTGTTGAAGTTTGTGTCTTGCACCGGGTTCAGAGGGACAAATTGCAAACAAGGTTCGACATGATCCTCATGAACAAACAAGTAAGTTGTATTTAAGTTATCAAGTATTTAATTTTTGTTTTCATGATGGACACAACTTTTATCAGATAATTTATTTGTTTGCAATTTATAGGGGTCAAAATCCAAGCGTCTGTGCCCCCAGCTTAAAGAGTAGGTTTGAGACAAAATTCCATGTCGGTCGTATATTCAAGATTTCGAACTTTGGAGTTACTGAAAACAATACAACTTACATTTGCAAAGTCAAGCATGAATGGACTATCTCTATAGCAATGTCAACAATTGTTGTCGAGATCATTGATCAGCCTGATTTTCCATGGAATAGTTTTTCATTCATTCCATATGTCGATTTCCTTCCTAACCCTAACAACAACAATAACAGCCAACAAATGTTTCCGATTTCGCTTTGGGGAGTACAAGTCCATGCATTTTAGTTTTATCGACGATTGTTCTTGACTCAACCGTTAAACTTACATCTTTCATGCATTATTTCCAGATGTGATTGGTTTGGTTTGTACACCTTTGAAACAAATGGAATTTGTCACAAACGCTGGTGCAAGGAAACTTGACGTGACAATATTCGAGTATGACCTCCATCAACTAATTCATAATAAATCATTTTGTTAGGAATATCTGTTTAGATTTTGATCAGCAACCTAATGACTTATCTTAGCTCAGAAAGGTGGTTAGTACTCTTGGTTCACTTGAACACTGTAAAAGAGGAAACTCACTAAGTATGATATCTAGCAAATCTTGTATAGGATGTTAGGTCTCTGAATGTAATTTTTATTTCTCTGAAGAAGACCAAGAAGAAGGCATCCAGCAGGAAAAGTTCAACAATTTTTGAAGATCTGAAGACTGCACAAGATTGCTGAAGACAAAGGTTTTTCAGATACCTATGACCAGATATGTTGAAGACACAAGCCTTTTTAAATAAACGGTGTTGCAAAAGATATCTGAGAAATTGAAAGGTTTCTGAAACAAGGAAAAGTGCCCACAGATATCTACATTCAGATACCTTGGATAAAGATTATGTTTCCGGGAAACAATATATTTTTAACAAGTGGTATCAAATTGTGATAGTCTCGAAAAGGACGTGCAAGGCTTCAGAAAGCATGCATAGTTCTGTTGGCACTACAGTACAAAGTTAGTACATTGCATTAAATGCACGGACAGAAATGTCTGAACAAAAACGGTAGCTTCTGAAGAAGAAGACAAACCTACTACAGTACTATACTCAGATATCAATAGTTTGAAATTGAGTTAAGCCTAACGGATACTATTCAAACGGCACTCAAATTCATCTATAAATATCAACACTTGGGATCGCTGAGAACACACCTTAGAACATAGAACTTATCAACTTATATTGAATACTCTCACAAGCTCTCAAGCACACTACTTACCTTCAAGCTTCATTGCACCAAAGCTCTTGATTCTAAGTAGCACAAAAGTTCTAAGTGTCCCGATCCTTAATAAGCATTGTTATTTGTGAAAGAGTTGAACTAAGATTTCATATCCGATTCATTCTCTTGAACACTTATCATAGACTTGGGTCAAGAAAGAACAAGATACCATACATTGCAAAGTGTATTAAGTATACTTGATTCATAGAGCTATCTGAATAACTGAACAAGTTATTAAAGAAGCTCTCCTGACAAACTACCTTAACCAACACCTTAATCGACGTGGAGTACAGGAGGTACTTAGTTTGGGAAACTAAGGAATAACTCCAAGGTTACTGAACATAGGAAGTACTTAGTTTGGGAAACTAAGGAATAGATAAAAAGTTTTCTGAGTACAGGAAGTACTCGTGGAAAGCCGAATAACTCAGGGGGAACACTTGGTTGGGAACCTAGTGTATTTAGGAATCTAGAGAAGATACTTGTAAAGTTACCTCAATTATCTGTCTTAGTGGATTTTAGGTCTAAGAAAGGCCGAAGTGGATTAGTTGAAGGATTATGCCACCTTCAGATACCACTATAAAAAGACTTGTGTTATTTACTTTCTGCAGTTTACTACTTGCTTTATTTATCTTGCAAAGTATTTACACTTATCTTGCTGAGCACGTGCACTTATCACAAAAAAGTCTTCTGCTCTATGAAATTAAGTATCAGATATCTTCACAGATATCTGAGAAACTGTGTTTATCGACAAAAGTTTTAAAAGACTATTCACCCCCCTCCCCCTCTCTAGTCTTTTACTTTACCGTTATCTAGACCAACAAGTGGTATCAGAGCAGGAGGTTACCAAGCCTTCCGACCGAACCTACATCCCGTATAAGTGCCCACTAACCGCCACCTACACTTGATTCATTTGTTTAGTGTGTTTGTCGCAGGATGTCTTTATGATGCCCCAATTCTCAAGCCGTAGAATTATGAGAAATGGAAGAACAACATGATGCTCCACCTAGAAGCCATCAATGACGAAATGATTAGCGTGATAAAGAATGGCCCAATAGTCATTCAACAACTCAAGCAAGTCATAGAGGTAACTAATGGTAGAGACAGAGAACAAAGCGATGGGTCTTCATGCATGTATGGCCAACCAATGGAGACTCGCTAACAAGTTATTTACTTAACCAAAATCCAGAGAGCTCGACATCTAAGATGCCAAGAGAAATCGATCGATGGTCGTGCTCGTAATATCATCATACGTTCTACCCATAGCACATACAAGGTAAACTGTGGGTAAAAACTAAAAGTGGCCTGAAACCGATTGAAGAAATCTGTGTCGCACCGAAAACAAAGGAAAATAAGTTCAAGTTTTGAAGCTCAAATTTAAAACTTTAAACAAGGTCCCACAGAGACTCTTGAAGAACTAGATTTCCGGTTTACAACACTTATGAGTGACATGACTGCACTTGGAGAAAGTAATAGATATACCCAGTCAGAATAGATTAAGACTATTGTGAGAAGTTCAAATCATAACTGGGAGCACACAAAGTTTTTCTACTTTAACCAAGGAATGTCAGATATCACTCCACTGGAACTTTTCTCTCACCTTGCCACCGTTGACTATGAGACAACTCAAAGAGATCAAACAACTGAAAAGTTACGTAATGTTGCTCTAGTTGCTCAAGGAACTTCAAAAGAAGAAAGGCAAGGAGATGATCGAGGATGCTCTTGTCAGAAAGCAAATGGGAAAATATGTCACGAGAAATTGAGAGAAGAAAAGCCAAAGAGAAGTCAAAAGCATCTAGGCTCAAACTATCACCAAGACAAAAATATGCAAAGCTCAACAAGCCGCCGTAAAGCATCAAGCATCGAGGAAGGTAAATCGAAATGATATATGTTTCTATTGTCGTAAACCCGGTCATTTCAAGAAGGATTGTCCGCCTTCAACAAACTTAAGACAGTGACAAGAAAGATAGAAGAATCTTCAAAAGAAGTCAAAGAGCTATGCTCATCAAGAAAGGAAAAGATCCAACTCCAATCGGATGCTCTAGACATCGAGTCCGATTCGAGGATGAAGATCAGATGATTCCACACCGCTTTCTCCGTAAATGTGCAAGGTTTCTCATGAAGTAATCGACTTTGGACAAAAGAAGAAAGAAGTGTGTGGAATGGTCAAGAGATCTTTCCATATCTCCAACATTGAACCTTGTCTAATGGCCGATGAGGTAACACATACTTCTGCTATACTTATGAAAGTGATGAAGAAGGAATCAAAATCGAAAATCTCGTAAGAGAACTTGATCTCTACAAAGAGAATTTCTAATGGTCTCGAGCTAGAGTCAAATTTTGAAGAAGAAAAGAATTCTCTCAGAAACGAAAATTCACAAATACTCAAGATATCCGAGAAAACACTACAAGAAAATCGTAAAAACGACGCTATGGGTCGACGGATTTTATCCGTCGCCCCATAACGACGGATCGCTAATTGGGGCGACGGAATAAGCGACGGATAACTATTATCCGTCGCCAAACGGGGCGACGGATAATAATTATCCGTCGCCCAAGTTTGCATTTTTTTTTTAAAAAAAGGAAATTATTTTTTTTTTAAAAACTGGGCGACGGATAGATTATCCGTCGCTATAAGGCGATTTGATACCTATCCGTCAGCCAAAAATAGTGATTGATCGGCAACTTTGGGCGACGATTTGACGTGTCCGCCGCCCGTAGTTCATATTTTCCGGCGAGGCGTAATCTCCTCATTTTCTTCATCTACTTCATTCTTTCATCCTCATTTTCTTCTTCTCCTCAATCCGTTTTCCGGCCAATCATCCGTTATTCCGGCCAATCTTGGTGCCTAATCGAAGCTCATGTGACAAGGAGTTCGTTCTTCATCAATTTCATATTTCTACCGATTAATCAAGATATTTCGCTAAAACCCTAGTTTTTAAAAATTTGGGGATTTTGTTTATTTTGATTAATTTGAGCAATTATATGTATATATGATAAGTATGTAGTAGTTAGTTTAGTTAATTTGATCAATTATATGTAATTTGTTCAATTTGATAGTTAGTTTAATTAATGATATGAATGTATGTAGTATGTTAAGTTTGGTATGTATGAATGTATGTAGTTAGTTTGATTTGTGTGTTAAGTATATATAGTTAGTTTAGTTAATTTGATATGTTTGTTAAGTATAGAAGTATGTAGTTTTGATTTGATAAATTTGTATGTTAAGTATGTAATTTGATATGAATATATGTAGTAATTCGATATGTATAGAGTAATTAGTTAATTTGATATGTATGTTAAGTATATAATGTATGTACTAAGAGGTTGAAATGGTTAAATTATATGCCCAATTTTGTAACATATCGAACACTTAATTAATAATTAATTTATAAGTAACATATAATAATTAACAATTAACCTCTACAATCTTCTTATCCGAATTGCAATCGATCTAATAAATTAAATACGATCTAATCAATTGGAACGTCTCAGGTTAAAAATAAAGTATACAATGAATTCCGACCGTTCATGGATGTACGATCGTACGCGTAAATGGCGTAATTTCTAGGAGTTTTGTAGAAGGGTTAAAGGTTTCATCTCGCTTGCCATGGGACGTCCGGTTTGTGCAATTGGGGGGTTGATAAAGTGTCCTTGCACATTAGAAACAAGCAATTTATGACGCCTACAACAGTATTCGAGCACTTGTGACGTTATGGATTCATGCCTGAGTATCATGTATGGATTCATCACGGTGAGGAAGCACCGTCCATAGCATACCTCCAGTGGAGGGAGAGGCGGGGTTTGGGGCCGCCTATTGAGTGCCTTTCTACTTGTCGGAACATGTGCATGGTGTATTGGGAGGAGGATGTAGATCTGTTGGAATGCAAGTTCTATGGTAGGGAGCGTCACAAGTGATGAGGAGGGGTGCATGAGAATGAGGAGTTTCATCCGCTTTGTTCTCAGTTTGTCAGATAACTAGTAATCATTAGTTGATATATATATGAAACCAAATATTATGGTAAAATTTTGAAGTCGATGTAACTTATATTATGTAATGCCTTAACAATCGATCAAGCTAATATAACTTATATTACGAGCAAATTGATTGAATTATTGTGAAATTGATTTATTACCGTAAATGAAAGACCTCGATCTAATGAATTCAAACGTGTCAGGTTATTATCTAATTATTCAATGAATACCGATCGTTCATGGATGTATTGTCGTACTCTCAATGGCAGAGTTCAATGGAGTTTTCTGAAAGGGGTTGAAGGTTTCATTGCATTTGCAATCTCAAATCCAGCTTGTGTTAAGGACGGGTTGATAAAGTGTCCTCGTGCAATGAAACAAAGGCAGAAACAAGCAATACGTGACTCCTAAAGTGGTAGTCCAAAGACTTGAGGAAAAATGGATTCTCGCAGATCGGTATGGAATCATCATGGTGAGGAAGCAAAGACTGTCAATACATATGACCAATACGCATGTGGAAGGAAGAGAAAAATGAACAAGTCGGGGAACAAAGTACATCCGGCGATGCTATTCGAGCTCGAGTCGAACAAATGGTGTAATGATGTCATAGGGCGGAGTTCGTGGACAACCAACACTAAAACCGAGGTGGAGGTGGAGGAACCACCAATCCCGAGGATCGCTTGTTCTTCGACTTGTTAGAATCATCAAGGAAGCCGGTTTACCCGGTGTAAGCTCACTAAGTTGTCTTTGTTAGCTCGGCTAATGAGTTGTGGCTAATGGTCAGAATCAAACGAGTTTCAATGAATGGGTTGATGTAATGTCGGACCTTTGTCCTCAGAAAACCTAGTTCCCAAAGAACTTTTACCAAGCCAAGAAAAGATGCGGGATTAGGTCACTGTGGTAACCATAGATTGTCCTAAAATGTGCATGATATATCGGGAGGAGGATGCATCTAATAGAATGCAAGTTCGTGGTAAGGAACGGCACAAGCGCTATAAGGAGGGGTTGCAAAGAAACGATAAAAGAAAAATCTCTCACATAAGAAAATGTGGTACTTCCTCTAGCACCTCGTTTGAAAAGATTGTATGCTTCAAGTGCTTCATGGATAAAATGCGGTGGCACAAGCGAGTAATCTCGGATAATGCGTAGGTGGTAGAATGGACCATCCAGACTCACCCGCATGGAAATCGCTTGACAAGACATATCCGTAGTTTGCAAACAATCTAGAAATGTACGTCAGACTTTGTACGGATGGTTTTAACCCGTTCGGTAGTGAACGTAAATACTCTTGTTGGTCAGTTATGCTCACACTGCATAATCTCGCCCCCGGTGAGTGCATGAAGGAGCCATTCATGTTTCTTCGCATTGGTGCTCGCCGAAAGATCCTGGATCGACGCTGATGTTTTCTTGCAACCCCTAATCAAGGAGCCGACGAGTTGTGGACGGATGGTATCCTCAAGATATGATGTGTCGACAAAAGAACTTCACCTTGAGAGCTCTTCTTTGGACCATGAGGACTTCCCGCATCCATGCTATCTGGAAGGAAAACTGCAGGGAAATATGCATGTCCACATTGCTTGGAGGATACAGATGCATTTAGACTGAATATGCCGTCCACCTATCGTCCCCCCCCCACGCAGCCGGCCGCATGATAGTGGTGGGTCGGGGACAGGGTCAGACAACAGGGAGGGCTCCGATGATCAAGACAGCAGGTCTCGGATTCCTGAGACCCCAAGGTGAGAGAGCAACGTGGTTTCACTACCAGCCCTTGACATTAGCCGGAGGACGACCACGATGATTGTCCCTACCTCGTGTTCGATCCAAACCATCCCAACGTCACGTGGGACGGCTTGCCTGTGATTTTCCCTATTGGTCCTGCCAAGTATTATACATTCTTCTTAAATATGTAAAACATAACTTATAATGATAGTTGACAAGTATAAATTGTTGTACTAAAGTAATATATATTTGTTTCTTGTATCTTATACATTGACAACAGCTTATGGCCTCGGGAGGTGCACAACAAACTAGGTGACATCTTCGGAGCAGAGAGAGCCACCGGGGTGGTGGTGAGTGTTGGAGCCACATCTCGAGCGCATGAGGGCAGCATCGAAATGAGGTAAGTTAAAATATGACATTCATTTGTTTGTAATTATAATCGCTTTAATATGAGTGGTATGTTAGCCATCGTATGTGAGTGGTATGTTAGCCATTTTATTTGGGTGATATGTTAGTCACCATTGTGTTAGTAAATTTTAGGACAATGTGAGTGGTATGTTAGCCTTGATGTGAGTGGTATGTTAGCCACTTTATTTGGGTGATATGTTAGTCATTGTGTTAGTAAATTTTAGGACAATGTGAGTGTTATGTTAGCCACTATATGTGAGTGGTATGTTAGCCACTATATGTGAGTGGTATGTTAGCCACTTTATTTGGGTGATATGTTAGTCACCATATTTATGTTGTTAGGACATGTATTGACTTTGGATGTTGTATGAAATTGGGAATGTAGAAGGAGTACTTCATTCCTGAAGAGTTGATCCCACAGATCCGGCGTTACTAGATCTGGTGGATCCAAACCTGCAGGATATGGTCTCAGATGCGTGGAAGGCCGTCGATCGGTGGCCCAATCCCTCCACAGTTGATGTTGAGTGGGCCCTTTGGGATGCTTCATCGGCGCCGAATCGATGTCCGTGACGTTGCTTGACCAACAAAGTAACGGGCATCCCACCGACTGGCAGAAGGGCCGTTCACCACCTTGGGAGGCGATCTCATCGTCACCGATTTTTATCAATCGGTGCGACATATATATGTTTTGCAATCTAGCATTACGTGTATTTA
Source organism: Plantago major (assembly GCA_026545765.1). Lineage (NCBI taxonomy): Eukaryota > Viridiplantae > Streptophyta > Magnoliopsida > Lamiales > Plantaginaceae > Plantago > Plantago major. Next base: position 77,717 of record JAIFAC010000191.1, on the reverse strand, counting down.
TTGTGTTCCGCTGCTCTAATACTTGTAGATGCTAAATTGTTGACTAGATTTGGTTTGATTCAGTGGCACGGGGAGGTGACATCCAAGTATGCCATCTTCAAGAAGGCCACATAAGGGGAAGTATGGACCGACTCGCCTCGGTATTGCGGTATGTTTATGTTGCTTAAAGTTCATATTTGTACACTATTACAATTTATTTTGAAAAACGAATCGATCATGATATCAAGTATTTATGATTTCAGTGAGGTTGATGCTCGTAGCGGTGGAGGAAGAGACGGTGAGGAGTCATTGAACAAGTTGACAACATCTTCTTAGAGGTCAACAAACCGACAAGAAAGGACGAATATATGGACTCGGAGCCTGGGCTTGAGCCCTGGCTAGTCTGGTGCTCCTCATCATCATCAGCCTGCATCCAGACGTCCGTATACACACGAGCGGTGTCTCGAAATGGTGCAACAGAGTCCCGGAACAAAGTTGCGACTCTAACTCAAGAGATGCAACGTGTCATCCCAAGAACAAAGGGATGAGATGGAGCGGCGCGAAAGAGAACAAAGGGAGGCGAACGAGCGCCTTCGGTTACAGATGGAGCAGTCATGTCCCAGTTCCGCCATCACCCACACCCACCCCCGTCTGATAGCTAGTTATGTATTTGTATGTTCGGATTTTTTTTCATATTTACACTTGTTTGGATAATTTCTCCACTCAATATTACTTTTTATTCATTAAACATTTTCCGTATTATTGATTTATTATCGAACATTATATTGATTAAATAGGTGAACTACGAAAAATAGGGATTAATATGAAATAAATAGTGACGGATTAATAGTGACAGAATTAGTGACGGAATTCACAGTGACGGAATTAGTGACGAAATTCACAATGACGGAATTGGTGATTAATTAGTGACGGAATTTCAAATTCCGTCACTAGTCCAATTAAAATATTTAGCGACGGATAGAATCTATCCGTCGCTAAATATGACGACGGATAGATTCTATCCGTCGTTATATTTCGGAATTAAAAAAAAAAATTGGTCAAACATATAATCCGTCCAATCAAGTGTCATGAATTGGACGACGGATTATTATCCGTCGCCAGCATCTCGTGGGCGGCGTTGATTTTCTATCCGTCGCCCGATCCGCTGCGGATGGCTAATCTCTGACGGATCATGCGTCTCTGATCGAGTTTTTGTAGTGAAAGGATCTTTGAAAATGCATTTTCAAGGCTCGGATATCCTGACGAAAAGTCACATAAAAACATTGGCGATCTTCAAAAGAAATGTGAAGATCTTCTTTACGAAAATGAAAAACTCAAAAGAAAGAACTATCTTTTCAATCTTATGCCAAAGCTAGTGACACTCTTCTTTGAAGTACAATCTTATTTAAGAGATCCTTGAAAGAGAGGACTGGTTGGACACACTGCAGATAGTTCTACCACTGAATAAGAGTGATGAAAGGCGAACATTTGTCGATTGCTCGGCAAGGTGATTCCCAAAAATCTACGATTATAATTGACTAAGATTGTTGACAAAGGAAAGCGATTCTTGACTAAGCCTGGGAAAAACAAGTCGAGGAAAACTATTGGGAATGTTTGAAAAGAAACATAACAACGAAAATCTGATCACCGGTGCTATGTCTCTCGAAGAAAGGAAAAATTGCGAGGCTGGCAAATTCTCCTATGTCACGTTTACCGAAAGAAGATAGATTATCTAGAGACTATAAAAGCTGCTGAAGAAAAGAGATCTCGAGATAGCACCAAGTGCTCGGAATGGTATTGGCTATAAATCCATGGAAAACAACTTGCTCGTGAGTACCAACAAGAGCAACAACGATGGTTAAAGGCTAAATTGTACTCGAGGCAATTATCGGAAGTGGAAGATGAATCAAGCCCTTTGAAAATCTGAATGCCGAGGCTAGAAGAAATCGCTAGGAAAGCTAAGTTTCTTTGAAAGCGAGGCTCGAAACCTAGCAGTGTCTGAAAGCACCAAATGGAGCACCAAGGACACCAAGGAAGAAAATAGTTCTTATAAACAATGATATTACTCATTTAACTAAAAATTCCTCCTTATGTTCTGTTAGACAAAAGAATGTTCCTAAGAAATTCATTCAAAATGGATTCTCTTTGGGAAGATTCTTTAGTCGAGATGGTTCCATTGTTGGTATGAGAACACAATCTCCTGTTTCCTTTTTGTGCATAACACTCTAAAGACTAATTCAAAGTGACATTTTGATAGTGGATGTGGGAAGCACATGGCGGAGACAAAGCAAATCGATTGACTACGAAGTGCAATGATGGACCAATTATCGAGGTTTCTTGGAGGAGATGAAAATCAAACATAGATTTTGGCAATTTGAGTTTGGAGCCTTACAATCTCGAAGTACTTCATGTAAAGTTGAAATATAATCTCCTAAGCATGAGTCAACTAGTAGACAAAGGTACCTTTATCGAGATCAAGTCGAAACTATGTAAAAGTGATTATTGAAATGAGTGAAGCGGGCAGTCTTGGTTGCAAGGCGTAAAGGAAATCTTTATGTTCTTGATTGGGCATCCATACAAGCGAAATGTCTCATGGTGAGTCAATACTACCTTTGAAGAAAATTGGCTATGGCATATGAGAATGAGTCACTTGAATTTCAAAACTCTGAATAAGCTAGCGAAAAGAGATGGTGGTTGGTTTACCAAAATGGCATATAGAAAAGAAGGTGTATGCTCGACTTGCGAATGGAAAAACAATCGAAAACATCTTTCAAGTCTAAAACTAGACATATACGGTGAAAGGCCTTGCAAATGTTACATATGGATCTTTTGAATCCTCTGTAACTAGTTATGCGAGGAAAGAATTATAGTGCGGTTGTTATTGATGATTACTCGAGATTCACTTGGTTGTCTTTCTCAAACCAAATCGATGCAAGAGTTGAGATACTGAACTTCTTGAATAAGCTTGAAGTCATGAAAATGATAAGGTATTTGTAATCGAGCAGACCATGATCTTGAGTTTGTGAACGATTACATAAAAGAGTTTATGCACTGCAAGGTATCTGACATCAACTATCTTACGTAAGGACACCACAACAAAATCGTGTTCTTTGAAAGAAAGAATAGGACTGAAAGAAGCGGCAAGAACAATGCTTGCGACCTTTGAAATAAAGTGAAATCTATTGGGTTGAAGCTGTAAACCTGACATGCTACACTCAAAATAGATGTCGATTAACAAACACCATAATAAAACTCCTTACGAGCTTTTCATTGGTAGACCACCTAGTATCAAACATCTAAGGGTGTTTGGTTGCAGATGTTCGTTCTTAACAATGGAAAGAATACTTGAGAACATTTCAAAAGGCGGATGAAGGAGTATTTCTTGTTTATTCTACGAATAGCAAAGCTATAAAATCTACAACAAAAGAACGCAAAGAGTGAGGAATACATGTAATATTCTATGAAGAAACAAGAAAGTACTCTTGAATGATGATCTACGAGATAGGTTCAAAGAAGATGATTAAAGATTACGAAAAGGATCCTCGGAAGGAAACAATTCTATCATTCAAATAGAGGATGAGCACGGCGATGAAAAGCAACCTATGCTTAGTAACAACAGATGACTCTAAGACATGATGAAGAATTTCCTATGATAATTCGAGAAATAGAGCAGATTCTTGAGAACCTTAATCATGAAAAGGTATACGAAAATGAGATTCTTTGAAATGCAATTGAGATATCTCTAACAACGAAAAAGTGTCGATATCCATGGCATTTCCATGTGTCGGATATACGAGATCTTGCTAAGTATCTCATCAAGATCATATTGATTCACATTCAAATCAAAATGATATTGATCTACTAGTTCAAAACCATTATGAAATGGATAAGAAATCATCACCAAAGGATGTGATTGATCCCATAGACGAGGTTAGAGTAGAAGAGCAATATTTGAAAATGCAAATTGTCTCTATGGATGTTTCATCTCAAACATTGAACGAAAACTATTGAAGAAACATTAAAGGATCAAGATTGGATCTCGCAATGCAAAAATTGGATCAATTTGAGAGAAACAAAATCTGAAGCTGGTTCCATTTGTTGTGGAATATCGTAATCAGAACCAAGTGGGTTTGAAACAAAATGAATGAGTGCGGTGAAATAACGAAACAAAGCTAGGTTGGTTGCGAGATTCACGGTGAAGGACTAGATTTTGATGAATCTTATGCACAGTTGCAAGATTGGATGCAATAAGACTCTTTCTAGCCTATCGACTCATAATAACTTTACACTTTATCGGATGGATGTCAAGAGTGCATTTCTAAATGGTGAACTTCTTTGAGAAGTCTATGTTGAGCAACCACCAGGTTTTGAAGTTTCCTCGAGAAAGTAGGATGGTCTATAAGCTTGAAGCTACGTATGGGCTGAAACAAGCTCGAGCATGGTATGATACATTGGCGGATACCTACTAGAAAGTGGTTTCAAGAAAGGAGATGTTGATAAAACACTCTTCACATTGAACAATGATGGGAAACTACTTTTAGTTCAAGTATATGTCGATGACATTATATTTGGATCTAAAGACAAACAACTTTGTGAAGACTTTCTTTGAACTCATGAAATGTAAATTTGAGATGAGCATGATGGGAGAATTGAATTACTTCCTAGGGCTGCAAGTCAAGCAACTCGATGATGGAATATTCATTAGTCAAACAAAGTATGCAAGGACATGCTCAATAAGTTTAATCTAAAGCCTTGAAAAAGAATGCTTAGATACCAATGAGCATAGGAACGAAAATGACCTATCTTGAATCGACAAGAGTGTTGAAGAACACAAGTATAGGAAATTGATTGGATCTCTCTTGTACCTCCTTTGCAAGTAGACTTGATATTCAATATCGGTTGGAGTGTGTGCTAGATTCGACAAATCCTATGCAATCACCTTTACAACATTGCTATGAAAATATTGAGGTATGTAAAGGTCTGTAGAAGTTGGATTGTGGTATCCAAAGATAGTGGATTGAGTTTGGTTGGTTATTGGATCCGACTATCTTTGGATCATTGCTTGATAGAAAAAGCACCTCGAAACTTGTCAATTTCTTGGTGCTAGATTAATATCTTGGTTGACAAGAAACAAAATTCAATTGCCACATCTACCACGGAATTTGAATATATTCTTTGTTGGTGTTGTGCTTCCACGGATATTGTGGATACAAGAACAACTCGAGACTATGGACTCGATGAAGTGAAAACTCCCATTTTACGTGACAACAGTGTCGTTGCCATAACTCGAATCCTAAGTTTCATGCGAGAACAAAGCACATTGATGTTAGACACCACTTCATCGGAGACCATGTTGAAAAAGGTAATATAGAGATACTCAAGATTGGCTTTGAAGACCAACTTGCGATATCTTCACTAAGCCACTACAAGAAAGTAGATTCTTAGCCTTAAGACAGTCTTGGACTAATGGAGCTACGAAAGAGCTGAAAAGTTAGGATATCTGAAGAAGATATCAAAGGAGAGAGAAAAGTCTGGAGCGGGTATCCGGAGAAGAGGTGTCTAGAGCGGGTATCGAGAAGAGGTATCTAGAGCGGGTATCGAAAGAGGAATGCGGGTATCCGAAACCAAAGGCTAAAGGGTAAAATGGCTATTTGAAGATTTACGAGGCGAATTTCGGATATCTAGATCACTTTCGATGAGGGAACAAAGAGAATAGTCTGTCTCTGATTAACTACTATCTTGAAATTTGTATTATTTCTATCTTTGTGAAAAACATTGAAAAACAACAAGTATAAGATAGAATCGGATACAAGCGGTGTTCTCATTCACACAACGTGATTCGAGATAGCTAATAGCCAAAATTCATTAAATGGGCACAATTACAATTGTTGATTGTGATCATTCTTTGAAATAGGCGATTGATCTTCTGGCAGATTAATTCTCGGTAAATAGTGGGTATTGAAATTCGACATGGCCCACTATGCATTTAATGTCGAATGAACTTTTACCCACACATGCGCAATTCACGGTCGTATATACAAAACCAATTTGTATGTATATGTTTATACGAATTACATTGCTATATATATAGGATTTTGGCAAAAGAAATTACTTTACTAATCGACATTGACTTACCAAGAATAGCAAAGACCATTCTTCAACCTCTGCAAATCTACATTAGTTTTTCGCAAGAATCACTAATCTCTCACCCAAATCTCTTCGGACTTTCAAACACTTGTTCTATATAAAGAGATGGCTCCTAAGCGTTCATCTACCGAAATCGAATCTTCTACCTGATGCTTGAAAAGCAAGCACGAGTTGGTTATAGTGAACAATCGTTTGGTAGGAGACTTTAATCACGATCATTGGACTTCAAATCACGAGAATGATTTGGGGTGGTGCCATGATTGAGAAATACCTCACATTTGCTATTGAAAATCAAAGATAGGAAGCTAATTCTTGACATGCTTGAAAAGGAACAAATCGAGGTTTTCTATCTGCTCTTCGGTAGAATTTCTTCACTAGATGTGTTATAATTCTACAATAACTCGAGGATTATATCCTAGGTTTACGAAACCGCAATAGTGTCTATAAAAACTAAGGTCGAGGAAAGGAAATCCTTTTGGACTTAACAACTACGTAAGTTGTTTGATCTTCAAAATCTTGGAAAGTATTTTGAAATAGATACCAAGGATGATGATCTCCTTGAAGGTGTAAAAGCGACTATCTGATGATGTGTGTGATCTTGAAAATCAGATACACCCGATTTCAAGCTTCGACATCGAGAACGGACATCTATTTGGTTCCTTTGGGATGTGTTGGCATGCATTCTTCATAGATGCTTTGATGGTCTACAAGTCTTGACGGATAAGCCAAGAACGCTGGATGATGATGTTCTTGTTGCAACAACAAGACAAAATTTGAAAAACCCTTTCAATTAGGAAAATCGCCTTTATGATGTTTGTGAAGAAGATTGAGGCTTTGAGCCTAAAATCGCTAAGGGACTTCTGAGCGAAAGGCACGATGGCTATGGTCTAAATATATGCTACTTGATGGAGAAGTTTGGCATTCATCTCGGAGAGAAGGTGACATAGCCATGATGCGTACTCTACAAATATGAGTATCGATCTTGATGAAAAGGTTCTTGGATCTCGGAAAGGTTACAAGCGAAAATGAAGAGGTATCGAGGGAAAGGTTGCGACGAAGCCGGAATTTCACGAAGAAGTCGATGGCAAATCTGAGCACACCCATTGAGGTTGTCGATTCGGATACACGCATTGCGAGATGAACTCATAAATACATATGCCTCATCAATGCTGTAAAAGAGGTATCGGCTACTAAACAAGTAGACTTAGCAAGAGAAAGTGCTTTCAGAAATGTTAAGACTCTTGAAAGCCTGGCGATGAACTCATCAATCTTGCTAAAAAAAGTAGTGATAGATACGAAGCCCTATCTCTGAAACCGCGAGGATTATGGACCAATCGGTTCTAATCTTGATAAGAGCTCTGACGATGAAGATGATGAATTAGTCATCTCTCAAGTCCTAGAAAAACCAAAAAGGGCTAAGGTTACTGATAAAGTAACTGGTGTAGAGGTATCTGAAGAAGAACTACACCACGGGTTCTTTGAACAAGCACTTTCAAAGGTTCTTGAAGAAACAAGCGTGTCCAAATTCTTGGACAAATTAAACCATCGAGCAAGAAAGACTTAAACTTATTGAAGATGCTCGATGGTGATAACTTAGTGTTGGAGGATCTGCCATTGCCTCGACACTCGATAGTACATCTCAAGCACAACCACAACCGGATGTGAATCTGCTGAAATGGTACTTGAGTTACGAAACCGCATCTTTCATTCTTTGAAGAAAATCCGCAAACAAGCGGGTTCCCCAACTCGATGAGAAGAATCAATGAGGCATCTGCCAGAATGATCAATGGGAGCCATTGAGTTGCATACTAAGGAAAGGTGAAGTACGGAACTTCAAACAAAGAAGTGAAATGGAACAACAAGACCAAAACATAGAAGGTCACAAGTTCCAGAGACCAATCAGCCTGACACTGCTCAGGTAGCTGAATGATTTAACTCTCTACTTGTGATATTTTGTGTTTATTAATCTTGTTATTTAATAAAATTTCTTTGTTTCAGGTTGAATTAGAAACACAAGAACAAGAGGAAGCTGGAAAGCTTGCCTCAGAGACTGAGAAGGAGGCTACTACAACCTCACTTCTTAAGGAATGAGCACATGCTACGGTGATAGAGAGTTTCTTAAGATATTACTTTTAGGATATATGTTAATACACTTAACTAATTAAGTGGATGTTTCTAATAGGTTCAAGCGAGAAAGAAGAAGATAAAGCGACCATGCGAGAAAGGACCAAGCGTCAATGTTTCTGAAGAAAATGTCATTGAGCCTTCTAGTGTGAAGGTATATGAAAATCAGTGATAAACATTCTTCATTATGGGTTAATATAAATTATTCTCTAATTACTCAATACTTTCTACTTACAGGCTCATTCAGAAGTAGAAGTGCAAGGGGAAAGAGTTGTGACATCCCCTGCACCCATGGAAATTGATGAAGCCCCCAAGGTAACATCACCAGAAAGAACAGGAAGCGAGAGCGTTCTGCGAAAAATGATTCTGAGCCTCCTGCTGAGGAAGTAAGTGGAAAACTCATAAATCATTGAAGCTTAATTGCATAAATTCTTTCATGACAATTTCCTAAGTATTGCGATAATTTTAATTCTCAGGATCAAGCAAAAAGAAAGGTTGATGAGGACCAGACATCCAAGTCTCCACCTCTCAACAAGATATCTGAGGCACCCCCTGCCTCAGTAGTACAAGTCTCTGAGCCTGATGTACTCATTCAGGTAATTCAGAAACCTAACTACACTCGTACTCAGATATCTACACAAGTTTTGAATCTAACTCAAAACTCTTTATTTCAGGCTCAAACAAGTTTGCAAAAGGCTTCTGCATTCTCAACAGAAGATCTGCTTACATTCTTCAAGAACCACACACTAAAGAAACATCTCGGTGTTTGAGCTCGAGGCTCGGATCATTTGAATTAACAAAGGTGACTGATCACCAATTGAGAAGAGTCAGAGCTTTTGACTTGGAGAATTATGTCCATGCTATATTTCCAACAGAGCAGTACTCCTTTGCTACTCTGATGCATAAGGACTTTATCAAAGAAGCTGCACACAAGCTCATAGAAGCTTTTAACAAGGCAGATGGTCATACCAGAATGCAGATGACATTCAAGCCTACTTTGCCCCAGACCTTACAATGCATACACTCTGAACAAGAGGAGGTAAATGGGCAAATGATCACTATTCCAGAAGTGATCAATCGGTCTCAAGACGAAGAAGAGAAGGAGGCGATGAGAATGACTATGAAGATTCTCCTTGACCATCACAAGGATGAGGATGATAAGAAGGATGATGATGATGACCAGGGACAGGAGGGATTCCACAAGGAAATAATGCCTCAGCTGCTGAAAAGCACACTGAGAGGACATCACAACAATCCCCTCCTCCATGTCCTCAGAAATCTACCCATTCATCTCCCCAACACAAGGACTCTACTGAACAAGTAGTTGAGCACTCTGAGGAAACAACTCAGAAGATATTGAACACACAAACTAGAGCTGCTCAACTCAAACAACTATTGGAAGAAGAACAACAGCTCCATCTTCAACTGGAAGAAGAGCTAGTTAAATCCAGAGATAAGCTTAATCAGCTTCAAGATCAATACTTACAAGAAATGGTAGCTTACTGAGGTCAAAGAGCTCCGGGATCTTTGTAAATGCCATTGCTAAGGAGCTAGAATCTTGAAGAAGTATCGAAGAAAAGCATGATGCTAAGTTTGCATCACCATCAAAAGATATACCATCCTCCTCTCGAAGGAAAGAAGCCCATCTACGAGATGGTTCTTTGGACTAGAAAATCTTGAAAATGTCGAAGAGGATGAAGATCCTTTGGGTGATGACTTAGATGATGAAGAAGAAGAAATTGGCAGAACACCGCAATGAACACTTAGCGGTTTCTCATTTGAAAAGGAAGCTAATTGCTCCTGAAATATTCAGCAAACTGCTAAATGTCAACTCCAATGAATACTTGAACAGATATCAAGTACTGGCCAAATTGAAAAAGGAGTTGTTTTCTCAAGATAAAGCCGCTTTGCAGGTCCACAGAAATGAAGACATTCAGAGCTCATCACTCGAGGACAACCGATCTGGTCATTGCTCAGAAAGACCTAGGCATGGTTAGGGATGATGACCAAAACTTGGCTGCAAAAGCTTTTGAAGAGGCTAGCTATGCTGCTGGAAAAGCAGATGCCATTCAAGGCCCATTAGCGAGCTCGCGATAAGGAAAATGGACTTATCAAACAAAATCGGAGCTCAAAGTGAACTTGATTTTGGTCACTTGCTATGCTATTTACAAGGACATTTTGAGTCTCTCCCAGAATCCTTTTTAAGACTTAGTCAGCCAAGAATGACTAAGGGGGAAGGATTGTACAAATCTGGACCTCAAAGTAAGGGGGAATGGGAAGAAGGAGAAGGATATAAGAAGAAATGCGGACTGGTCTTTTCGAGAGGAAGAAGAAACAAGAAAACTTCCATTACCACTCGAATCAATGAGCCCTCCTCAAGTCAGTTGCTTTGCAAATAATAGCTACTTCGAAACCAGTGAAGGAACTTCAATGCTAACAAGGGCCATGGAACAGAAACCTCCAAGGAGTACCAAGGCTCCAAGGAGAAGACAAGTAAGAGGGATTGATGAGTCTTCTAAAGAAGAAGAAGAAGAAGAAGGCCAAATCAAATCACTGGGCAATGAAGAAGGCTGCAAAAGTCTCACAAGAATTGATCTTGATGATGATGAAGAGACTGATGAAGATGAAGCTCCTCTTCACAGAAAAAGAAAAATTGATAGCCTAACTGAGCCCATATTGCAAAGCCTTTGGCGCTAAAACACCCTCTGGAAATACCAAGTCTATCCGGTGGTTCTTCAAGTACCCCAAGGAAAATTGAAGACAAAGGAGGAGCAGTGAAATTTGAACAAAGAAAACTTCAACTACCACTCGGGCTGAAGAAGCGAAGATTAAGTATGTGAAGACCAACAATGACTCCTCGTCTCTGGTGCATTAATCGGATGAATAGCTCTTGGATTACGAACTCAAGCACTTATTGGTAAATGAAAAATTTCAGAACAATCCATAACATTTCATGGCATGGAGAAAATACAAGCGATCTTGATTAACACCAACCACATCAAAGCTGTTGGATTTTGAATTAATCAAGAGAATAGAAGCCATGAAAAAAACCTCTCTGATGAATGTCCTTATGGAAAGCCAGATGATGTGCACAGAATTCCCAACATAACTGGAATAGGCACAAGAGCAAGACTTGCTGTGGAACCCTATGAGTCCTACTTGACTGAAGATCAATACAAAGGTGACATCAGATATCGAAGATCATATATGAATACTTCAAGCTATCGATATCGAATCGAGCATGCACGAAGTGGGGAAAGTATCGTGGGTTGAGCACTTTGCTAAGAAGAATCACAAATCATACAAAGAAGTATGTGGTTATGCCAGAGACACTGAGATGTTGGTCAGAACCTTGCTCTATGACTACTCAGATGATGTTAAAAGGTTTGGTGATAGGAAATTTGCAGATTGATCCATGGAACTGCTTTTGAAGACTTGAAGATTTGAAGACTTGAAGACTAGTTTATTAGGATGTCTACTTGGAGCTTGGTTACTCCTATTGTCCTAATTTACTATGTAATTTTGTAACTTCTTGTTGTACCTTATTGTTGTTTTATCATGTAAAGTTATACGAACTTTCATTGTAACATATCGATGAACCTCTCGGATATCAATCTATAAAAGATAACTTGTCGACAAAGAACACACCTTGTGATTTGGTTGATGTTTACTACGCATAATTATCTGAATTGAAAAATCATAAGAAATGATTAAGTGATGGATTGTTTCCTCATCAGTTGTAATAGGTCGGATAGTCATCGTTGGTGATCAAAATGGAAATTTGTTAGGAATATCTGTTTAGATTTTGATGACAACCTAATGACTTATCTTAGCTCGAAAGGTGGTTAGTACTCTTGGTTCACTTGAACCTTTGTAAAGAGGAAACTCACTAAGTATGATAGTCTAGCAAATCTTGTATAGGATGTTAGGTCTCTGAATGTAATTTTATTTCTACGAAGAAGACGAAGAAGACATCAATGGGAAAAGTTCAACAATTTTGAAGATCGAAGGCGCACAAGATTCTTTGAAGACAAAGGTTTTTAGATACCTATGACCGGATATCTTGAAGAACAAGCCTTTTTAAATAAGCGGTGTTGCAAAAGATATCGAAATTGAAAGGTTTACGAAACAAGGAAAAATGCCCACAGATATCTACACTCGAGATACCTTGGATAAAGATTATGTTTTAGGAAACAATATATTTTAACAAGTGGTATCTAAATTGTGATAATCTACGGAAAAGGGCGTGCGAGGCTTGAGAAAGCATGCATATATAGTTCGTTGAAACTATAGGACAAAGTATAGTACCTTTGCATTAAATGCAGACGAAATATACGAACAAAAGCGGTAACCGAAGAAGAAGACAAACCTACTACGATACTATACTCGAGATATCAATAGTTTGAAATTGAGTTAAGCCTAACGAATACTATTCAAACGGCACTCAAATTCATCTATAAATATCAACACTTAGACTGCTTGAGAACACACCTTAGAACACATAACTTACTGAACTTATATTGAATACTCTCACAAGCTCTCTCGGCACTACTTACCTTCAAGCTTTACATTGCGACCAAAGCTCTTGATTCTAAGTAGTACAAAAGTTCTAAGTGTCACGATCCTTAACAAGCATTGTTATTTGTGAAAGAGTTGAACTAAGATTTCATATCGAGATTCATTCTCTTGAACACTTATCATAGACTTGGTCGAAAGAACAAGATACCATACATTGCAAAGTGTATTAAGTATACTTGATTCATAGAGATACCTGAATAACTGAACAAGTTATTAAAGAAGCTCTCCTGAGAAACTACCTTAACCAACACCTTAATCGACGTGGAGTACATGAAGTACTTAGTTTGGGAAACTAAGGAATAACTCCAAGGTTACTGAGCATAGGAAGTACTTAGTTTGGGAAACTAAGGAATAGCTCAAAAGGTTTACGATGCAGAAGTACTTGTTTGTGAAAGCAGAATAACTCGGGGGAACACTTGGTTGGGAACTAGTGTATTTAGGAATCTAGAAGATACTTGTAAGGTTACCTCAATTATCGGTCTTAGTGGATTCTAGGTCTAAGAAAGGCGAAGTGGATTAGTTGAAGGATTCATACCTTGGATACCACTATAAAAGACTTGTGTTATTTACTTCTGCGGTTTACTACTTGCTTTATTTATCTTGCAAAGTATTTACACTTATCTTCTTTGAGCACGTGCACTTATCAGAAAAGTCATACGCTCTATGAAATTAAGTATCGAGATATCTTCACGGATATCGAAAGCTGTTTATCGACAAAAGTTTTAAAAGACTATTCACCCCCCCCCCCTCTAGTCTTTTACTTTGCCGTTATCTGGACCAACACATTTCACTTTCTAATATTAAATTATGTTCAAAGTCGAAATTTAAATATTAATTATTCCCTTATCATTTTAGTGGCTCGAAAACTATACAAGTAATTTTGTGGGAGCAATTTGGAGATCAGTTGATCGACTTCTTTGAATCTTTGGGCCAAGATGCAAAAGATCCAGTTGTTACCATATTGCAGTTTGCCTCTCTATCTTCATACAAAAGTTCGTAATTTATTATTTTACTCTGTCTACTTTGTTTTTTACATCTATATTTACTTAAATATTTATGTTGTATGACTATTTCTAAAATGTCCAGCTGCCCATCGCACTCAAACTCAAAGAAATGGTTCTAAGCTTCATATCAATCCTGATTGTGATGAAGTAAAAGATTTTAATCGAGGTAATTCATGCTTTGATAATTATCTATCTTTTATATATTGGCCTTTATATCAATTACATGTGCATTTGTTATTTTCTCACTTCTTTTTCATTTACAAATTTGATGAGACAATTTTTATGAATTCAGGATTGAACCTGGGATTTCAATTGCGAGCGTTACTGTAACAAACGATATATCATAATGCAATACTAATAAATGGTTGAAAACCTCTGCTATGAAAACCATTCCCAAGCTACTAAGAGCAAAAGAAGTAAGATATAACCATATTACTCGAATAGCTGATAAAACTTTACATCATATGTAAATAAAAAATAACGGGAAGACTGAAATTAAATTACAACTGACTTTTTTTATTTCATAATTTGTTTTGTCACAGCCTGGCATTTACATAACCCGTGCAATCATTTTCACAGTTGACCTCGATTCAGATTGGTACTATCTATATACTACATTAAACAAAAAAGGTTTGGAGCCATTTTAGAGTGTCCACGTCAATTAATTAGTTGGCAAATCCCTATGCTGTGACTGGTCTATTCCATTGCTGAGTGTTAAATCGTTTTATTCTAATTGGTCAAAAATTTTAATCCTTGCTCATGTGTAATGAAGTTGCTAAAATCTCTTTTAGAAGGAAATTCAATACAAATTGATTCATGCTTTTGGTAAGCAGTTCCGCATTCCTGTTTAATCTAGTCTTAAGCATGGAAATTAATTATGGCAATTAGTGTTGGAAATTTAAACAATATCACATCATTATCGGTCGTTTGATCATATGTTGTCCAACAAGAAGAAAACCTGACTAAAATTTAGCTAACTATGTTCGATTTCATATATTTAGATAAGTTAATAAATATATTTAGGTATGTATTTTTTTTAAATGTCACTATTACAATCATATTACATCAATTGAACTAATATATCATTAAATCGATCATTTCAATCTATCACAAACTATCATACACTAAATCACAAACCGCTCTCGTGAAAATCGAACCCATACACAAAATGTATAGAATTGATATTAAAATATGTTCTTTCATAATCCTCCATTTCAAACTCGACTTCTCATAGGTATGGTTGTACGGACACTATTTTAAAGAGTAAATTGTATAAATTTGTAAATAATCAAAATAATTTAAAATATGTAAGTTTGAATGAATAAAGTAATCGAAAGAATGAATAGAGTATGTGAAATATTAATGAAAAAATAGGTGATAGATTTTTCATGATGAGAAGTTGAGATTGAGACAGATCAAAAAACAATAATGGAAGTTGAATTGGGATGGAGGGAGTATATTGTTTGAAGGAACATTCAAGGAGTCAAAGTTTTAATTAACGAAACAAACCATATGTGGCAAGCGATTAAAACCCACAAAACCTGGTTAAAAACACCTAAAAATACCTTGCCAAACAGCCTAAATGTGCACTACATCACTAAATATAATAATATATTATGGTCTGTGTACACTTATAATTTTCTTGGGATATTTTGTCATCTTCCATTTTAACATGCAATTGCAAACTACATTTTCTTACTAGCTGGTACAAAAAAAGGGAAAGTGAGACGCGTTTATCATGTTCAGTCAACTAGCTATTGCTTCTTATTTCAATATAAGTAATTGACAACTTCAAGTTTATACTTTTTCACAACAAATATAATATTTTCTAAAACCCCTATATAACTAATTTAAAAATAGATGGAGTGGTATTGTCAAGAAGAACATGATCTTTTGAAACAAACACCCATTTCATTACTAAAATGCATATTCTTTCTATCATGAAAAGCACAATGGTCTTAATTAAACACCATATATTTTCGGTAATAATCGAAGCGTATGTCCGTCTTTTTATTTTTTTAGAGTCAGTCTCTTAAAACTTACTCTTTTATAATTGACAGTAGTAGTGGTGGAATTTAATTTAAGTCGGATAAGATTTGGTTTATTTGCAGATCATTATTAAAATTAATTTTAGCTGGGTTAAAATATAAAATAATCACTGAACTAGCAACAAATTAATTACTAGCTGGGATTGACGGTTTATCATGTGATGATTTTGAGTAACCATTATGTTCAACATGATCATCCCCGTGCCAATTTGTACATATAACATAGACAAAAAAAACTAAATAAATCACATATTTCGTACATAGCTCAAGTACAAAATCTCGAAACGGATGTATCAAGCAAAAAGAGCAGCTAGCTAGAAAAATTACGGCACTTCTCACAAATAAAGTATAATAGTTTTACATATTTACTCTCAAGTATAATATATACTCCCTCCGTCTTGATTTTATCTTTACGAGCACAGGCACTAGATTTAAGAGAAAAGTTCATAAAGTAGAAGAGCTAATGATAAAGTAGGAAATATATTGAATAAAGTATGACAAATAGTGAATAAAGTATGAGAGATAGTGTATAAAGTAGGAGATAGATTTTCCATTTAAGGGATGAGAAGTTGAAATTGGGACTCCCAAAATGGAATGCGGGAAGTTGAAATTGGGACGTCCCAAAATGTAATGCGGAAAGTTGAAATTGTGACGGGGGGAGTATAAGATTAAAAACATTGATAACACCAAATATTTGAAAAAAAAATAAAGATATTCAAAAATATATAAATAAAACTATAAAAGTGGAAAAAATCATGCCAATAAGACTCGAGTCTTGGGCCTTTTACTTAAACACTGACATATATATGTACAAAATTGAAACTAAAAGAATAAAAGAATAAGATTAACATGTGGGATTTAAATTGAACTGAAAAGTTAGTGAAGTTTGAACCAAGTTCTTTGGGTTTTATATATAGTTAGAGAAACAGGATCTCGGGGAGCCATGTCTAAGAAGATGAATTCATAGCCGCATCAAATCATTTCAACAATTCTTTACAAAATATGTGCCACAGAAGTTGACATATTTTTAGCGCATGTTAAACGTAAACAAAATGGATCATCCTAAATAGTATCATACAAAATTATTTGTAGCATTTTCCAATAAAAATTCTCAAAACTCTTACAACTCCTACTTGGACTATCTATGTAACGCTCTAAAGTTCCAAGATAAGTTTTAAAGGTGCTTAAAGGGATTGAGAACGCTACTCATACCAATTGCACCTTTCTTTTCGGAAATCCATCCATAAGAACTCCGGAGTTAAGCGTGCTTGCTCTGGAGAAATCTTAAGATGGGTGACGAACTGATAAATCTCCCAATTCGCACATGAGTGAGGACAAAGTGTGTGTGGGAAAGGACTGAAAGAGTTGTCCATAAGTAACGTAATCGACCCAAAGGGTCGGGTTAATCGATTAGTGGTTGAGTCGTTACAATTTAGTTAATGCACTTAAGTCATATTTAATAGTTATAACTCGACGGGGAGAGCTAGACGCCTTCATGTCAGAGCTGTTAATGCTCCAAATCAGAGTTGTTCGGTTTGAAGCTTTAACGGCTCCAAGTTGGAGCCGTTGACAACTCCGATTTGGAGTTGCACAACTTATGAGTTTCCTGTCGGAGTTGTTGACGACTCCGACTTAGAGCTCTAACAGCTCCATGTCAGGGATGTTAAGGCTCCAAATTCTATTTTTCTTGGAGACCTATAACGTGTAGTTGAACAATTTAGTCTTTGTGGAGTTTAATTGATGTTAAAGTTTGATAGGCACTAATTTGAGCTTTTTCAGGAAAGATTTGTGTGAGCTATGGAGAATCATATTAAGACTAGGCACTTGGGTTGCAATAAAATGAATAAAGGAGTAAGACGAAAAGAGAAAATAAACAATTAAAGAAAGTAAAAATCAATAATATGGATGGCATTTTCGTGCATAATGCAAACTCTCTCCTCCACATGACTAAAATGGCAGGCCATATCATCATCTTCGTTGACTTTTGAGGCTATATGTAATTAGAAAAAAATTAATGTGTAAAATTTGAATGTATCTGTAATACTTTAAATAGTAAGGGGCGAGGGACAAGTGGGCCAATTGCAGGGGTGGTATATGTAAATTTCCCTTATTATATGAGAAATTAGTAAATGTCCGCATTTAACGAGGTTATTTGAGATAATGAGAACGAGTATGGATGAAATTATTCCCAAAAATTAATATAAATACAAAAAAAAAAAACAAAAGAATTGAAACAAAACTTGAATTTCATATCAAATTGAAGATTGAAATTTTAAGATAAGCCGGTGTTGTTATTCTACTATAATTTGAAAAAGATTGTGTCTGAGATATAATTTCACATGTATTTACAACAACATTGTATTTGCCGCAATGATTTGGCAAAAGTTAATCAATACAATTAACAGCTCAGGAATGCCTAACCGTATGATCGTACTGAAGGTTTCATCTGTTAACATGCTTTTATGGAATCATGATTAGACTTTCGAGTAGTGCGATCTCATAAAATTTTAGTTCATAACTAAGATGGTCTGTATAGTAGATGAGATTAATCAATATGATATGTCATAATGCTCGGTGATATTATTGAGTGCGTAAATATGAACAACATAAACAACATGGATGATGCTGCTAATAAATTAGAATTGACTATAATAAAAAAATCATTCAATCTGACACTAACCGGTTTAAACCGACGGGGTGGAACCCTATAAATATCAAAATGAGTTTCCGACCGGTACCCATTAGATGTTAATTAACAGGTATGGGTGGACTCCAAGTTCAATAAAAAAAAGCACGTACCATATATAACTAATCAGGTAAGGCGGCCAACAACCTTGTCCTGCAGGTGGACCCCACGCCCCACCCAAAAAAGTAAATTTATTATTTTAATAAATCATTTTCCATACGTTCCGACGATTTTAGAGGTCGAAACCACTGAAAAGGTAAGTATTATTATTTCACTAACATATATTTTTCACATGTTTCGATAGACTTTTACTTTTTCTTTGTGGGTGACTGGTCTCAACGCCCCCATCGTGCACGAGTGAGGACAAAGTGAGCAGGAAAGGACCTATGTTGTTACATTAGGGCCAACATATCACTCAGAGAGCTTCCCATGACTAACGCCCCGAAAGGGGGCTCGATCGAATAATGGTCAGGTCGTTACACGTTTATACTTAATTATTTTTTACCATACCCGTCGAGTATCGACGGTTCATAAACTATATAATATAAAAAGAAAACATTTTCAAGCCTTCTAAGCATAGTCATGTGTCATACTGACGTGGCATTATAGAGCATTACTATTGGTCAGTTTTTTTCCCAAGTGTATTTTAATTGGTTATTAGAATTTTAAGTTTAGTATATTGGTTGTGGAATATTTTAAGTAGTTAAGATGTAGCACACCATATAACTCCCATGATTTATTTTTAGTATGTTAAATTCATATATAATTTTTATTTAATTTCATATATATTTATCTGCAAAACTTCGAAAAATATTTTGAACATATATATAGATTCACCGCGACAAGACGAATCCATAGACACCAAACTTGAATATTTTATTAATTAATTAAATTATTTTTATATTAAATTAAAAATTATGTAGGTTTATTAAATAATATAAATTGAAATAATAAAATTTTAAAAATCGAGCATTTATCATATACTTAATACTCCCTCCATTTATCAAAGAAATCAATATTTATTTAGGTGTCCAATATAAATGGACACTTTAAAAATTAGCAATAAATTAACGTATTGTATTAAATAAAAACCATCATCTTATCAGCATTTACGTGAATTCTCACACGTTTTCTACTTTTTACTCATTATTTATTCAAATATTACCTTCTATCTTATATATGCACTATATGGAACATTTTAAATATAAATTTCAATTTATATATATTGAGTTTGTTATGATTGAAAATTAACTTTATTAGATTATTAATAGATTATTTTAAGGATAAAATAAGTAATCAGTAAAAGATCTTTAGGTGTTGCATAGCCGCCAACTGTGGCAACATCTTGGTTGCCGCATGATCTTAGTATCATATAAGCTAATTTTGATGCTACGGTTGAGTACGTAGAGTTTATATAGGGGTGGTATTGGTGTTGCTGCTAGGGATCAACGGGACCAATGTTATTAAGGCGTCAACCTTTGTGTCTTATGATTTTTTCTAGAAGGTGCGGAACGTTTAACTGACAAATTAGCAACTGAATTGTTTCGAAATTCTGAGTGGCAACATGTAGTAATTAATTAAAGTGAATTTCTCTTTGGTGAGATTAAATCTCTTAAGTCTGCATATTATAGATTTGCGACTTTTTTATATTATAGAAGAAACCGAGGCATTTAATGTAGAATTTTGTCCATTAGTAGTCGCTATGCTCTAATTTTATTTTTAATTTTTTTCATGATCAATCTTTCGAACTAATTACATACTCCCTCCGTCGATTTAGTTTACGTTTGACTTTTTCTGGTCAACATCGTTCAATTTTGAGTTTGATTTACTCACATATGATACTTTTAATAGATTTTTGAAAAATATATAATGAAAATTTAAAATGTAATATTTAATAATATGAATTTTTTACCAACATTATTTATGAGTAATTAGCGGTTTATGGCGTTGACCAGAGAAAGTCAAACGGATAAATGAAACTGGGATGGAGATAGTATTTGATTTCAAACAAAACCTAGATGTTGAAATGTTTCCTATATTCCCAACTGTTACATTTAGTTGTGAAATGCGACTCATGATTGTAAGCTTTATTTATTTGATAAGCATGCATAGTTCTTGCTTGGAATTGGTTACATTTGAAAACTTCTGATGGATAACAAATCTTCTAAATCGAATAACCGTTTACAGTCTCAAGATCAAACTCCACAAGATGGAATAAATTTGAATGAGTGGAAGGTTCAAAACTATACTATTCTGAAAATATATTCTACATGTATTAGTTGTTTACCCAGGTACTCAGTTCATATAACTGTTCTGTCATCCGTGCATACAATAACATCTTCACATTTACTTCAATGGATGGAAAATAGACAAGGAAGACAATAAACGAAAAGGTCCTTATTGATTTAAGATAGGTGGCTAAAATGATCACAAGATTGGCTCACTCTTCCCCAACGAAGGACAAACTCCAAAAATTCGCCCAACGTTGCATATATGACACTGAACACGGAATTGACAACATGATCAATGCTCTCGGGTTCGTTTCTTTAAACCTATACACTCAATTTTATGTATCTTTCACATATTTTGTTTCAAACAAATTATTCGTTATACATCATTTAGTATCCATTAGAATTATAGATACTCGACAGTAAATAATTTATTTTATTATTATGGTAAGGCCAAACCAATGATGCTGGTGTGAAAACTGCTACTGCGACATTGATCAAAACTATGGTGGAAGAGTAATATTCATATGCAAAAGTATACAAGATGGCCAGAGATCGCATCTCCTTTGATAATGTCTGTGAGGTAGGTCTTCAACTTATTGCAAGCGCCTTGAGGATGGGGAACTTACAATTTGCTTCTTGCATCGAAGTCCTTTGCTATAGTAGAGGTGATGTCGATAACACATGCAAAAATCATATTATAGTTGATCGGATGAGGAATGGGATGGAAGCACATAGCGAGTTTCTTGATGCTACCTTATTTTCAATATCCACTACTTTTCGTCCATGGAGTAGACGGATGGTATATCGATATTCAGATAAGTATTGTGAGTAAGATGTCAAATATTATTCTAAGGTTAGCTGTCCGTATACAAGATAGGGAGAATGAAGGTCATCAACTCATACTTAGCAGGACGTCATTATTACAATCATTATTGATTCTAGAGGAGATATTATATTTGGAGGACTTTATTCTCCGTTTTGAGAGCTAGAAGAGATACAATTCTCCCAATGGATTCCTTAGGTATCATATCATTGATGCTTCGAGGTGCGACTTGCTTAAGATTCGATATACCATTGAAGATCCATTTAGACTCGGTATGCGAAGATTAAGCTGATTACGATGCAACTGTACTCGAACAAATGAAGGTTATTATATGGGACGGGGCTACAGTGACCAATATGCATTGTTTTGAAGTGCTTGATAGGAGTTTGAGGGATTTTGTTTATCGACCAGCCACACCATTCGGGGATTTGGTTAGACTTTAGAAAAATATCGCCAGTGGTTGCGGGAGCGTCTAGATATGACATTCTTGATGCAACAATATGCTCATCCAAAATTTGGGATTCGTGTGTGGTCCTCAGAGTTACAAAGAACATGTGACTGGAAGTAACTAAATGTTTGTTTCACTTATGGTAATTTTGATTTGAGTAATTTGTATCTTTCTTTATATTACGTAAAGTGTGTTTTATGTTTTTTAATTTGATACGTTAACAATGAGATTCATGAGGCGAGAGAATTAGCAAAGTGGATACTTGGGTTGGTGATGGAGTTGTTGATGGTGATAATAGTGATGGCGTTGATATCAAGATGCGAGGACATTCTTTTTCAAGAAGTGAGTGATCCTATTCCTACCATTGTCCAAAGCACATATATGTCCTTACTTGAGCAGTAAGATTATGCATGATTCTGATGTAACATGTCTACTCAAAGAAACGAAGTTTATTATATGGGACGATGCTACAGTGACCAATATGCATTGTTTTGAAGTGCGTGATAGGAGTTTGAGAAATGTTATGCATCGACTAGCCACACAATTTGGTGGTTTGATTATTGTATTTGCCGGACACTTTAGACAGATACTGTCAGTGGTTTCGTGAGGGTCTAGATCTGTCATTGTTAATGCAGCAATATGCTTATCCAAAGATTCATGTGAGGTCCTAAGACTTACAAAGAACATGCGACTGTGGGTAACTAAATGTTTGTTTCAATTATGGTAATTTTGATTTTAGTAATTTGTATCTTCCTTTATATTTTATTAAGTAATGCAAAAATATCACAAGGATGCATGTGACGCTATGGGCATCTCATTCAATGATGGAGAGTATATTAGTGGTTTGAAAGGGAGAATTCTATGGGAATTTGCGAGTTTTTTACGTCACCTTTTCATAATGTTGTAATCACGCAGCATGTCGAGGCCTGAGGAAGTGTGGAACAAAACATGGACTTTATTATCAAACGACATTCTGTATAATCATCAAAGGTTACTCAGCAATCCTAGTACAATAAATTTAAAGACTATATTGTCCATTCACACATACAGTGGCAATCAGTTTAAATTGTGTAAGTAATTGTCATGTAACGATAGTGAACTCTCCATCCAGGTTTGAAACTCACTGATGAACAAATAAAAAAAAACATTGCTATTATGCAAGTCCGAAGTTACCGAAGAAAAACTGCAACAATCTTAGTCCATTTGACGATATGCCCGTGTTGGATGAGTCTGTTATATAAAATGCTTCAAATCCATTCATTTTGCGTTAGATGTTCTATGTTAGAGTTGCAATGGAGCATAGCACAATGGTTTATACCCACAACTGACTGATGGATAACATGCCATATATGAAATTATGTCTATTGTCAATGGTAAAAAAGGCGAAGTATATTTCTTATACATCTACGTAGGGACCACAAAAACCTTTATATGGAGAATGATGTGCCCTGTTTTTTAGGGCTAAAGAATATATTGTAATTCCAGTTGCGTCCCGTGGGAATGCATCACTCCTTCTTTATAAAGGTAGGATAGTAATATGGCATATTGAGGTTAGGAATACCATTACGAATCGAGGACTCGACATGCAATAAGCTCATGATTCATAGGCCACATATTGCTCAAGGATGCTCGACTTATTATTTGGGATTAGGCTCTCATGACAAAGCGACATTGTTTGAAGCGACGATAGGAGCTTGAAGGATGTGATGGTACATTCGGATGAGCCATTTGGTGGGAGTAGTGATTGTCTTCTAAGGAACTTCCGACATATTTTGCCCGTTATTCCAGGAGGAATAGTTATAATATTGTGAATACCTATATATGCTCCTCTAGGATATGAGATGTTGTGAGGTGCTTCGATTGACAAAAACCATGAGATTGCAGGTAAATGGCCCGTTTTATCTATATACCACATATACTTGTATCATACTCCCTCCGTCCCGGGTTCATCTTCCCGTTGGCCCGGACACAAATGTTAAGATAAAAATGAATAAAGTAGTAAAGATGGTGATAAAGTATGAAAAAGAGTAAATAAAGTATGGCAAATAGTGAATAAAGTAGGAGATATAGTGAAGAAAGTAAGAGAAAGGTTTTCCATTTAATGGATGTGAAGTTGAAATTGAGACGTCCCAAAATGGAATAAGGGGAGTTGAAATCGGAGGGAGTATTTAACTTATCATTTTTTACGTCCAATTCAATCATATACAGTCTGGTTTATCATCTTTCGAAATTTAAGAGAAGTAAGAATTTGCTGAGCAGATAAAACATGTCGGTGTGGGCATTGCCGCTGAACCTAATGATTGTGGGTTCATATCAAGATCCCCGAAGGTTTAGTTATTTGAGAAGTAAGTCATCAAATTTCAACCATTGTAGATAGTACACATCCTTCGTTGTTATATCACTTTGGCGATCCATCACTTAACCCTGTATATTTCATCACCGGGATGTTCTTGAACCTACAAATGAAATATTTGATGATATAAATCAATTTTCATGTCAAAGATGTCCAGAGATAGCGTTGAATATTTGACCGCATATAGCATTTCTTGGGAAGATAATTTTGAGAACGGTATCGAACATGTTTTCACCGTAGAATTTTTCAATATCATTAATTGCTCTAAATTGCCTAACCATTGGATCATACTAAAGGTTAGGTGTATGATAATACTTCTGAGGAATATTGATCAGATCTTCGAGTTGTGCAATGTAACAAGGATCATAGTTACTAATCTTGGGAAGCATATCATCGAGGCAAAGATGATATTTGAATCAATGCGTGACAAAAGGTTTTCATTCCAAGGCTGATGATGAGCCATCCGGAGGGATGAAGTTCCTTATCAATTGATTGGAGATAGCTCCCCATATTCGTCTGCTTTGCTATGACCATAAATAAGGGTAATTGACATTCTCTCTAACACGTCGGCCTCTACCTCCGCTCACATGTGTTGGGGGTCTAACTCCACAATCACTTAGATTTATTTGACTCTTCCAAATGGTCCCAAGGTAAGAGGCTCCTTGCTAGGTGAGGACCGAAGCGTAAGAACCAGCTGCCAACTACTCCGGTAGGGACCTGCACACTTGAGTGGGGGGGAATTAGTGCCCGGTTTGCTAAGTGTCAAACCGGGATGAGACTTTACTCGAGAGTGACTGAGGATCAACTCTGTATAGTGCTCGTGATGTGACTAGCGAGAAGACTTATTCGAAGTGACTTACTTGCCTCCCTTGCTTATTGGGATATGTGCCTTATTTATAGGCTACCATTGAGATGGAAGGCCTTGCTAGGATCGCGCCATGTGTACGGCTAGGATTGAGCCACCAATGCTAAGATGAGGCCCATAGCCCAATAATGAAGCTTTAGCCCATGCCATCTTGGGCTTTAGGGGTAATTGGTCATTATTGGGAGAGTTCTTGAGGATGTGATGATGCCGAGATCTTAGGTTCGGAGGGTCGGTCCGGATGTACGATCCAGACACAGATTGTCGGTGAGGAAGTTCTCTGTCATCCAACTCTTCCGATTCGGAGCTCATGGGTTCGGACATCTCACTCTTTGGTGCCCACTTGCTTGGTAGCCTATGAGATGGTCATGCTGGATCCGAGTTAACATCCGTATCGGAGTCTTTGGGTCGGAGAGGGTGCTGACTTAGCACTATGCTCCTTTCCCAGGGAGGCTCGGACCACGGTGGGTCGGACCTATGGTTCCGATCGGGCCTTGCAGGTCCTAATCCTTTGTCCCTTTCTTTTAGGGTGGGTCGGACCATAGATGGTCCGCCCGGATCGGACCATTGGCTCGGACCTAAGTGCCTCGGATCCATTGGATGACTTGGGATGCCTTAGGATTTGCTCCTAGGTCTTTTATGACGGATTGGACATATTTCTGTATCAACATATTTCCCCCTAGTTTCCAAGTATCTTAGTAGAAGATAGTTGTGGAACTATTGGTTTGGGAAGCTGTTTTGAGGAAAAGAATCCGTTCTTCAGTCCAATCCGTTTCGATCCCGTTGAAAAAAGATGTACTCCGTACTTCGTGTGGCCATTGACTTAGTCTCACTCCCCCCCCCCTTTTCTTTTTCTAAAACATCGTTGCCATCCGAGGGAGTAGGTCCGAAGGGCAACGAAGTGAAGAAAAAAGAAAAAAAGGGTATTTGTAATGGAGACTAAGTTTAGGCTCCGAACATCGGTAGTGTACCTTTTGATGAGCTACGGTGGCGGACCGGAGGTGGGTGTCCCGTCCGAACCAGCCTCTGTGGTTGAGGGAAGGTCCGAAGGGTGATCGCTCGAGTATACGAGGTTCCTTGTGTGGACAAGTTATGCTGGGCTGATAAGCCGCTGGGCGTCCGAGAAGACGCTACTCCAGAGCTCTCGTGTTGCCTGCTGCCCGAGAGAGGGAGAGTTGTTGTATTCATCTATCCAAGAAGTAAATGTGTTGTACCCAATCATCATTTCACTTGGTATAATTGTACTATACCGTTGGATGGTTCTTGATCGACGGTGGAGATTAAATCCGAAAAATCGCGACGGTTGGAGTTCCCAATATGGCCCTCTATAAATAGAGGGGTTGGCCGATTCATTTCTCATCGTTTAGAGAGATAATTTTTGCATTCCGAGTACATCCGAAGCAACTACCAGCAATCCGAAGCGAGCAAGGAGCGGGTCGAAGCGCGTGATCCTGTGCGGAGTCAAGTTACTTCTTTCTAATCATCCGAGTCCAAGTAAGTTTACTTGTCTCGTCTTATGATTAAATTATCTCTGTTGTCTTTTATCTCCAAGTTACTCGGATGTATGCTTATGATGTGTAGTATAGTTGATAACCAATACGTACTTGATGTTTGACTAACACCGAATAAGCGTAAATCGACTCGAACTATTGTGCCGAGTAAAGCCGCTAGTTTTGGCTTTGAACTGGCCACGTCAATATACATAAACTACCTCTCGGACTGCCATCTTAGAGCTTACGATATTGCTTTCTCCTTTCCCTAGGATGTCCGAGAGTGATAGCCAAAACCGATCCGAGGCTGAGGGATATGACTCAGAGGCGACATCCTTAACCGATAGCTTGGAGGAGATTGAGATCGTGGATGATGGCGTTACGGAGGTGGAACAAGAGCCTCATCCGAAGTCGGGAGCGAGGTAAGTTCCTTACTTGGTTAGTTGTTCCAGATTCGGTCCTCCGAGGCGTCGGATTACTGCGAGTGTCGCATGCGAGGTTATTATGGCGGCTCAAGAGACAAGCTCATGAGTTATAGGGACTCATTGCCGCGTCGGTGGCGAGAATCGAACTTCGGTAGAGATCCGTACTTTAATTCGCACCTAGGTTATAACTTTAGGAGTAATCCTAATCGAGTCCGTTCGTTCCGGATCATGAGCGCCAACTATCGAGGAAGTGCATGATACTTCGGAAGCACCTCCCAACTTGAGCATCTTCGAAGAGGGTGAGGAGGATCGTGTGCAAGTTGCTGCGCCTATCCGGACTGTTGTAGAGTTAGCGTCCTCATCCGGGGAAGATGAGGCAGAGGAAGATGTGCGGGGCCAAGATTCTGGTTCCGACGAGGAAGAAGGTGCGGAGCCCTCCGCTAATGTGCTCCGTGTGGAAACTTTGAGCAAGCGGGCGAGTCGGCAGGTGGCTGAGGAAGAGCGTCCGGAGAGACTGAGGAAGGGTGAGGACGTTTTCAAAGTGAAGTTCCCTCGGTCTAGAGACCAGGTCACTCACCCCGATCCGGAGGGCGAGTTAAATGAAGCTGGTACTCTGCCTACTTGTGCCTCAACCATCCGAGCCGATGAAGTGAATGAGCTGCGGAGAAGATATGAGATCCCGGAGTGTGTGGAGATTCTCATCCCGGACGAATCTCATGCTTTTTACAATCCGCCTCCGAGCTACATGTCGGTCTATGAGATAAGTCTCCATTGCGGGTGGCGGCTACCAGTATCGTCCGAGTTTCTGGAGATTTTGAACAGCATGAGTTTGAGTCCGCATCAGATCATCCCCAACTCCCTCGGAAACTTGATGTGCTTCGGAGTGCTATGTAAATATAAAGGCATTCCGCTTAACTTCGATAATTTCCGTAAATTGTTCAATATTAGTGTTAGTAATAGGAACACTTGGTTCTATACATTCGTATGTCGCCAGGCATACACATTTTTTGTTGATCCCTTGTCCTCGTTGGGAATCCAATGGTTCAAGAGGTACATTTTTGTCCGTCCGGCTCTGAAGCCCGGACAATCCGAAGCGGAGAGGCCCACGTGGCATTTTGAGAAGAAGTTCTTCCGGGGCCAACTGCCAGATTGGAAGCCACCGGCTCGGAACATCCCCTTATGGATGCAAGCGTTCCATCGTAGTCAGGAGCCGGAGAAGTACTTCTTCCGAGGTCTGATATGTCAGCCTCTGCCTTTCTTGGCCGGCTTGTCCGAGCCAAGTTTTTGTGATAACATGGAGGATTCGAGTAAGTGATTTCTCTCCACCTCTGGTTGGTTGTCCATGTCGGTTGTCTGTTTGTCGACTATATGATTATCAATTGTAGATTCTTTTGTATCTTGCAACTTATTGTGATTCGGATGTGCAGCTTTCTGGTTCGAGTATACGATGTCGACCATGCGGGAGCTGAAGCGTCAACGAGCAGCAATGAAGGAAGGAGTTGGCAGAGGGTTCTCGGACCCAGATTATCAAGACGTGAACCGTACTCCCGATGAACGAACCAAGGAATGCTGCTGTGTTCCGAGTGGAGGAGTCTCGGAAGGCTGCTGCGGGGGAAGAGTCCCAAACCATCCCTACTCCAGACAAGGGTAAGGTGGTCGCAACTAAGGGCTCGAAGAAGCCGCCGAGATCCGTGTCGCGAGATCCTCCTGTAAGCGGATCGAGTGCTGCAGTTCCAAAAAGGCGCTCCTCCGAAGGTCCGAATCCTCCTGCCAAGAAGGGCAAAGGAAAGGTGGGCGAGGCTCCGGAGCTTGAGTCGGATGCTGAAGTGGCTCGGTTGGTTGCTGCTTCGGAGCTAGAGCGGATTGCGGAGTTAACTGCCGCTCAGCGCAAAGTGAGTTTAAGCTTTCCGTTGGTTTCGCATCTTTCTGTGATTCGGAGGTGTCTAACGCTTCTGATATTCCGTTTTTGTTTTGACTCACTTTGTTGAAGCATGCTCCTTGGTGGCGCTCGGAGGGCTACAGAAGAAGATCTAGCCAAATTTGAGGCTGCGGCGATTAGGCGTCGGTTGCCTGACTTGGAGCCTTTGAAGAAGGCCATAGGCTGAAACAAGAGGCCGAGTCGAGGCGGTCAAGATGAAAAGTGCCATTCGATCTTTGGAGGTGATTTGAAAGTGCACCAAGATAGTTTGACGATTTCGTGGCCGTCTCGGACTTTCAAGGATAAGATCTTGAAGGAGCTTGGGAGTCGGACAAGGGCATCGAAGATTTCCTTGATTCGGACTCCTACAAGTTCTTGCCGAGTCAAAGTATGATGAGGCCCGTCAAGATGGGTTTGATGCGGTTGGAGCGAAGGAGGAAGGGTTGGATACCGGATGACTGTAACTTGGAGGCTGAGGGGGTATCCGCCTTTAAAAATGGAGATGGCTCGGACTTCGCTCCGGAAGGTGTCTTGGATGCAGATTTGCTTAAGTGTGAATTTGTGGAGCTGGTTTGCGACGAGTCAGAGGGCAAGAAGTACAACCATGGCGGTCCGTATCTCCCATCCTTCGTCCCTCGGGTGCTCATGTCCAGTGTTTTCGTTCCGTTGGAGGACCACTTGCAGCACAACCGAGACTGGTTGACTTTGCCCGGGCCTATCCAAGGCTTTGATCGCGATCTCGACCTGATGGAGGAGTGTCCGGCCTTTCTGAAAGAGGTTGAGGCTCGGAGAGAACGGAGGATAGCCCAACAGCAAGGTCAAGCACCTCCAGAGAAGGATCTGCGGTCCTTCTCGGTCGCAACCTAGTTCGTCCGAGCGGCGAAGGCAGTGAAGACGGGGTATGCCCCGGGTTTTTTCTAATAGGGTGCCTCCGGGCCATAAAGAAATGTTTGTCATTTTTGCCCATCATCTTTTCTTTGATGAATGTTGTTGGTTCGGGCCCTTAATGGCTCGGAACTATTTTTGTGGCCGATATACTATTGTTGCTGTTTCCATCCTTGCACGTTTAATTTCGTATTTGCGTAGTAACTCATCAACTCTCGTAGACTCGGATAGTGGGCTCGGACCTTTGAGATCCATACCGCCAGGACATTAGTTTGCCTGATTCAAATTCTCCTTTGCGGGTCTTTGGGGACGATCAATCGTTGTTCCCATCCGAATCGGAAGCTATAATAGAATTAAACTGGATCACGAACAGTCCAGAGCCGCGTCTTAGAGTGGTCAGGCTTTCGAGAAACACAATCTCCTTGTATCGTGACAAGTTAAGACGATTCGGACGTTGACTTGGTGTGTCTTTCCGAGTCATGCAGACTTGTGAGATAGTGAAAAGTCGATCAGTATCAAGTACAGGGTGTCTCTTGTACGAATCACAGTTGCTTCGGATGTTGTTATGTTAGCCCCGAGCTTGGTACATCCGAGTGAGTAGCATAGTCGGTATGCTCAACCGTGTGGATGGATTGTTGGGTTGGGCCAGTGGAAGCTGAAGAGCTAGGCCCGTGTGCGGCCCAAGCCCATCTCCTGTAAATATGGGGCACGTGTCCGCTTCCAATTGGTCTTCTCTCTCTATATATACTCCTGCTTTGTACGGCTTTTGATTAAGACATCGCGCCCTTTTATAGTAATCAAAGGTCCGGAGCTCGAGTCCGAGCGGCTGGTGAGCATGTTTATGCCATTACTCTCGCCCATGATCTCGTCCCAAGGGTTTCTCCGATGCTTCGGAAGTCTACCTGGGCTGGTTCTTCGGTGAGAGTCATGGAAATTAGTTTGCTCGGAAAGCCAGCTTCGGATCCTCGAGAATATGGTCCGTACCGAGTGAGGCCCAAAGTTTTTGCCATTCAATTCCTCTGATCGTCAGGCTAATCTTCTTTCTCCGGGGCTGTGGTCTATATTCGTGACTTTTAGCCCCGGAGAGGTAGATTAGCTGGATGGTACGGGGATCTTCAAATAATTGGCTTTGAATCTCAATGCATCCGAGGCAACCCGTTCTGGTTATGTGCCCGGGGGGCGACAAGTCGGCAGAATTGGTTTGGTAGAATCCCTTCCAGTATTTCGTGGCTCGGTCGTAAGAAACCGCCCGAAATGTTGGAAGGCTTTCTACCAATCCTATTGTGTCTAGTTGCTCGTTTCTCGGATGGAGGGAGACTTATCATTTTGAGTAGGTCTCTTAGCTCGTCCTTGAGGATGTGTATCCGAGCGGTTTGGTTTTGCTGGTGTCTGCATTCCCAGGATTGAAGGCTCGAGGGAGCTATTTGCAATTTTGGGATGGAGTCCCCAACAATGCTGAGCTTGTTCGGAGTCGGATCATTGAGGACCTTCGGAAGTAACCTTTTTGGTGACTCGTTTGTCTTGCACCTAAGGTCTTTCGTCCGAGCAGCTTGGTTTTGTTGGTGGCTTTGTTCCAGAATTAAAGGCTCAAGGGAGTGCCTTACAATTCTGGAACGGAGTCCCTGACAATGCCGGTCTTGTTGGGACTTGGACCAATGGGGGCCTCCGGAATGATTTGTGTTGATCTGACAATCCGGGTTGGTCGCTTTTCAAATATGCTGAATCTGGGGTGTGTTCATGGTATTTAGTATGATGCGATCCGGATGGTCAGTGTGCTTCGGAGCTTTCTGTCATTCAGAAGTGATGAAATATCCTTTCTGGAATCAATGAATGGCGGTTACATAGTCCGGTTGCTGTTAAACCTTGGATCGTCCGAAGGGGTTTTGAAACTTCTGCCAGTAAGCAATCAAAGTTCGGATGGTATAGTTCCTTCTTCCTTGAGCGCCTGAGATCACGGTAGCAGTGTTCGGATGGGGTTTGGTTTGGTAGCTCAGGGTTAATTGGGAAGCTTCGTTGTAATAGTAGAAAAGAGATAGAGTAGGGGCTTGTTTTTGTAAGCTCGATTTGGGCTCTTCGGACCCTGACTTTGTAACTTTGTACTGTAATAATAAAAGCGTTTTTTCCTTTGTCAAGGTTTTGACCTTTGTTTGATTGTCTTTGGTCCGATCGGGATCAATGTATGAACTAGGTCCGGATCAAGCAGTTAAATATCTTCGAGGACATGATTATCCGCAATGTTTGTGAAATCACAGTTGTATTGATTTGACGGAAATCGTATTACAACTTGAGGGCTTCGAAGCCTTTTTCAAAACAACAAACACAAAAAACAGGTCGATGAGATAGAGGAAGTTGATAGTCGTTGCCATACTTCTCTAAGTGTAAAACTTTTGGAGATTCTTGGCATTCCAAGTTCTCTTCAAGGGCCGGCCTTGTTCATCTTCTAGTTCGAAGCTTCCATTAACTCTTGCCCCAGTAACCTTGTATGGCCCTTCCCACTTGGGTTTAAGTTTCCCCACATGACTTAATATATCAGCTCTTCTAAGGACTAAGTCTCCAATTTGTATGTCCTTGGGAAAGACACGCTTATTGTAGGCTCGAGCAGTCATGGCTTGGTGCCGAAGGATGTTGGCCAATGCCTTATCGCGCTTGTCTTCAAGGAGCTCAAGGTCGTAGATCCTTGCGAGCTCATTACCAACTGGGTTGTATTGCTGGATTCTCTGGGTTGCTACCACCGTCTCTGAAGGGATGACCGCCTCAGATCCATAGACCAAGGAGAAAGGTGTTTCTTGTGTAGCAGTTCGGGCTGTCGTTCGATGCGCCCAAAGGACCGCGTCAAGATCATCCGCCCAACTGTCTTGTGAAGTTCTCAACCTCTTCTCCAGAATCTTGACTATGGTCTTGTTGGTGGCTTCCACCTGACCATTGACTTGGGGGTGGCCAACGGGAGTAAAGCGTTGTTCTATTTTGAAGGAGTGGAGCCACCTTCTTGACCTTAAAATTGTGCTCCATTGTCTGAAACTAATACTCGTGGAAGTCCAAACCGGCAGATGATGTTCTTCCAGATGAATGTCCGAACTCTGCTTTCGGTGATGGTTGACACTACTTCAGCTTCGACCCACTTAGTGAAGTACTCTACTGCCACTATCAAGAACTTCTTCTGATGCGTTCCTCGTGGAAAGGGACCAACTATGTCTATGCCCCATTGATCAAATGGGCAAGCTATGATTGACGGAATCATAGGGTTGGTTGGACGGTGTGGTATGTTGGCATAGTATTGGCAGTCTTCGCAGGTGTGGGCGGTGTTGGCAGCGTCCATATCGATGGTTGGCCAATAGTATCCTTGCCTTATGATCTTTTGTGCCAAAGTTCTTCCTCCAGAGTGACTTCCACAACTTCCGGCGTGGATTTCTTCCATCGCAGTTTTCGCCTCCTGAGGATCTAGGCACCTTAAGTGAGTTCCGCTGAAAGATCTCTTGTAGAGGTCTTCTCCCAGAATAAAGTATCTGTTAGCTCGACATTGAATCCTCCTGGCCTCTCTAGGATCCAAAGGTAAAGTACCATCCTTGAGGTAACGGAATATATCGGTCATCCAGTTTCTTTCTGTGCTCAAGAGAAACATCTTTCCATTGGGGTTTGCTAGGGAGGATTCTGCACGGGTCATTAGGATGACGCTTCTTGTGTCCAAAGCTCCTAAGGCTGAGGCGTACTTGGAGAGAGCATCGGCTTTCTCATTCCACTCTCTGTGGAATTGGTCGAGAGTAAATTCTTCAAAGTGCTCAACCTCTTTTTTGAGGAGCTCCAAGTATTTGATCATGTTAGGTCCTTTGGTGATAAAGGACCCGGAGAAGCTGGATTATGCAGTTGCATGTAGGCTTTGATTCTTTTCACTTGAAGGGCTTTTGCCATTCTTAGGCCTGTGATAAGTGCTTCATACTCGGCCTCGTTGTTTGTCACCTTAAAGTTGAGGGTGATGGCGTACTCGAGCTTGGCTCCTTCAGGACTTTCAAGGAAAACTCCTATTCCTCCCGACCGTCCGGTTGATGATCCATCCACTTGTAATGTCCAACATTCTCTGTTTCCTTCCTTTCCTCCAAAAGTGGGAGCGGGTGCTTTCTCAACCTTCTGCTTCTTGTCGGAAGATGCAGTTGTCGAGATATTGGGTTCTTCGTCCAAAAGAAACATGTGCCTCACTCTCAGTGAATCATCCATAGGTTGGTGATACTGAGTCATAGGCTGGATGCTACCTCTATGTGTCTTTTCAGCTTCTTTCTCTCCACTTGATTCCTTGATCTGGGCTATCACCACATGATTATCCTTTTCCTGGGAGTTTTCGTTCTCCTTTTCTGCTTTCTCTGGATAGTCTACCAGGAAGTCGGCCAGGACTTGTGCTTTCTTGGCAGATGGGGCTTGGTAGCCAATATCGTATTCACTCAGCTCAATAGCCCATTTGGATAGGCGTCCTGACTGATCCGGTTTTTCCAAGACATGTTTGAGTGGCTCATTTATAAGGACCACAATCCGATGCGACTTGAAGTAAGGCTTCAGTCGCCGCGCGGTGTAAACCAATGCGAAGGCGAGCTTCTCAACCTTGACATATCTGATTTCGGATCCTACAAGCGCTTTGCTCAAATAGTAAATTGGTAAATGCTCGTTGTCTTGTAGCCGTACCAGTACAGAACTCAATGCTTCATCGGTGATGGCCAAATAGAGATAAAGAGTTTCATCCTCCATGGGTTTAGACAGAAGGGGCGGCGAGAGGAGATACTTTTTCAAGTTTTCCAGGGCCTCTTCGCACTCCTTTGTCCACTCGAACTTGTTTCCTTTCCGTAAGGTTTTGAAGAAGGGAAGGTTCTTCTCGGCGGACCTTGAGATAAAATGGCTCAGTGCCATCACCTTTCCTAGCAGCTTCTGAACTTCATTGATGGTCTTGGGCTGTGGCGGATCTATGATTGCCTTTATCTTCTCTGGGTTAGCACTGATGCCTCTTTCTGTAACCATGTAGCCAATGAATTTTCCTCCTTTTACCCCGAAAGTGCACTTTTCGGGGTTCAGCTTCATTCCATATTTCCGGAGAATGGAAAAGCAATTGTTGAGGTGTTCGATGTGCTCCTCTTCAGTCTTGCTTTTCACGAGCATGTCATCCACATAGACTTCCATGGTTTTTCCCAATTCTTCTTTGAACATCCTATTTACCAGCCGTTGGTAAGTAGCTCCTGCATTCTTGAGGCCAAAGGGCATGACCTTGAAGCAATAGACTCCTCCGGCCGCAAAGAATGCCGTTTTCTTGATGTCTTCTTGAGCCATCCTAATTTGGTAGAAGCCTTGGTATGCATCCATGAAGCTTAGAAGTGCACATCCCGCAGTGGAATCAACCAGCTGGTCTATGCATGGCAATAGATAGGGATCTTTTGGACAAAACTTGTTGAGTCTGGTGAAGTCATTGCACATTCTCCACTTTCCTGGGGTTTTTTCAACGAGAACCACGTTGCAGACCCAATCAGAGTATCTGACTTCTTCGATATGACCTGCTTTCATCAATTTGTCAACCTCCCCTGCTATGATAGCATCCTCAACTGGCCCAAAGTCTTTTCTCTTTTGACGGATGTGCTTGATCGTAGGATCCATGTTCAGACGGTGAACTGTGATCCTTGGGTCTATCCCCTTGAGGTCATCTGTGCTCCAAGCAAAGATGTCGCGATTGTCCCGAAGGCAGGTGATGAGCTTTCGCTCTACTTCCGCACTTATCTCCGTTCCAATCCGAGTTGTTTTCTCCGGATTTCCTTCGACCAGTTGGACCTCTTTCAAGGCTTCATGGGATTCTATCCTAGCTGTCTTGGGGAACTTTTCTCTGAACGATCCAATACCGATCTCTTCCTTTGGTGGTGTTAAAGTATTGGAAGAATGGCTAAGAGGGCCCTTAGTGACCGAAAGGACAGGTTCTGTGGCTCCTCTGGTTGACATGATGTAGCATTCCCAGGCTTCTCTGATGTTGCCCATTTCTTCCCCTACGCCATTCGGGGTTGGAAACTTTACCCTGTTGTGTAGGGGTGAGGCAATTGCTCTAAACTGGTTAAGTCCTGGGCGGCCCAAGATCACGTTATAGTCGAAGGTGCTGTCAACTACTACGAAGAGAATAGTCCTGGTCACCCTTGTCGGAAAGGTGCCCATAGAGACTTGCAGTGGTATGCTTCCAATGGGGCGCACTACAGACCCTCCAAAACCTACCAGTGAGGTGTATACTTGTCCATATTGTATTTGCCCCAGGTGCATTTCCTCGACCGCCCTTTTGGATATGACATTGGAGGAGCTTCCTGTGTCGATCAGTACCTTGTTGACTTTGTAAGTGGCAATCACTAGAGAAACAACCAAAGGGACGTCAGGGTCCTTGAGGTCTCCTCCGCCAGACGTTGGTGGGGGGATCTCACTATCGTCAAAGGTGATTGTATTTGTGCCTTTCAAAGCTGGTGGGCCGTAAGCCCTTTCGTTGTTTCGTAAGTGTTGTGCGGTCCTTTCCCTTGCATTTCTGCTATCTCCTCCTGTTGGTCCTCCCGCAATGGCGTTGATAACTCCACTGTAAGGGAGATTCTCCCTTTCTGTCTCTTCGCGGTAACCTTGATATATTTGGGCCTGCCGAGGTGGGATTTCGGCTGGAGGTGGTGGTAAAGATCCTGTCGGAGATTCAGAACCACGCTCCTCTCTTCTTTGCTCATTCCTTCTATGCCTGGAGGGCTCATCTTCAACTGATGGTTCTTTCAACTTCCCACTTCTCACTAGCCTTTCAATTTCTGTCTTCAACTGGATGCAGTCCTCAGTTGGGTGACCTTTCTGTTTGTGGAACCTACAGTAGTCTTTAGAGAATTTACTCTTCTTGCCGCTCTTGACTGGTTTAGACCATTGTATATCCAAGTCCTTCTCAACAATAGAGGCCAAGATGTCGGATCTTGGTCTGTTGAGGCGGGTATACTCGGCAAACCTCTTGGGTGGAGTTCTTTCTCTGTGAAATTCTTTTCTGTCTCTGAGATCTCTTTTTTGCTCAAACTTCCCTTGACGAGAAGGGAGTTCCTGTCGTTCTTGTTCTTTTCCCTTCTTGATCCCTGCTCTTATCGGGACGTTCCTTCGGTAATCTTCTCCATACAAGACTCCTTCACAGATTTCCTCCAAGTACTTTTCAGCGGTGATTTCTTCATTGGAAAGCTTCCTTCTAAGCTCAACATTATAAGTGTTGGCATAGATGTGTCGGACCCGCTCTTTGATGCTATGAGGTTCTACCTGTCGTACTTCAGTGTTGAAGCGATCGAGGAAGGTTCTAAGGTCCTCATGCTCTCTCTGGATTATGCCAGCCAGGTGCTCAACTGATCTCTTCCTTCTTTTCGCCTTCTCAAACCTTTTCAGGAAAAGGGAGGCGACGTCCGCATATGATTTGATGGAACCATTGGGTAGTGAGGTCCACCAATCCATTGCTTCTCCAAAGAGTGTGGTGGAAAAGTTGAGAGCTTTCATGTTGTCGTTGAGTCCATTGCTTTCCATCTTACTCGCATTTAGTGAGATGCCCTACGGGGCAAGTATCTCCATAGTAATGCTCAAGGTTTGGGATAACACAGTCGGGGCACTTTCTTTCTTTTCTGATCTCATCGCACAGAGGGTTGGGAGTTTTAACTACCACCTTCTCATGTGCTTTGACCATTCTGCTCAAGGTGGCAATTTGTGTTTCCAAGGCCTTCTGTTGGAGGTAGATCTGCTCAGCTTTCAGTCTTTCACCAGTCCTGGGGTTGATGGCTACATCTGGAGGGAGATCATTGATTGGAACAATCGGGGTACTCTCTGCCATTTGATCTCTAGGCACTTGTTGTTGAGCTCCTCGCCGACCGATTTCCACTTCGTCTACTCGCGGCACTTCTGGACTTCTCCCTCGTTGTTCATGAGAAGCAGCTGCTCTCCTATTGAGAAGATGTCTCAGATCTTCTGGTTGAGCTTGTTCTCCCAGCCTTTGTTGGATCGGACGGTGCTCATTTCTGGATTGAGCGGGTTCAGCTTGTCTTGGGATTGGCGTAGGCGGAGTGGGCTGAGGAGGCTGGAGGTTGTTTGATCCAAAGCACCCTTGAATAGTGGTGAGTAGGAGGCCAAACTGATTCTCATTCATTCCAAATTCACTAGGACGAATGATCTGTCCATTTGGGAGGGTAAAGTTTCTACCTGGGGGAGGACCATGTGTTCCTGACGGAGGAACCTGTCCTTCGTCCCCAAGTGTCTGGACCCTTACTGGTGGATTAGTGGCTCTCTCCTCGTCAGAAGAAAGACTGGCGGTATGGCCATCGCTCGGATCGTCTACCACTTCTCTTGTCAAGACTCTTATTACTCCTCCTCTTCTAGTGGGAGGTCTCCCCCTTTGTCTCGGAGCTGGCGTACCAACGGTAGTGGCGTTGGTTCTTGCGGACCTTCTTGTTCTTGCCATTGCTGAAGAGAACGGGACTTTTTGTAAAGGTTCCCACAGACGGCGCCAAAATGTTGGGGGTCTAACTCCACAATCACTTAGATTTATTTGACTCTTCCAAATGGTGCCAAGGTAAGAGGCTCCTTGCTAGGTGAGGACCGAAGCGTAAGAACCAGCTGCCAACTACTCCGGTAGGGACCTGCACACTTGAGTGGGGGGGAATTAGTGCCCGGTTTGCTAAGTGTCAAACCGGGATGAGACTTTACTCGAGAGTGACTGAGGATCAACTCTGTATAGTGCTCGTGATGTGACTAGCGAGAAGACTTATTCGAAGTGACTTACTTGCCTCCCTTGCTTATTGGGATATGTGCCTTATTTATAGGCTACCATTGAGATGGAA
The DNA here is from genome assembly GCA_026545765.1 of Plantago major. Taxonomy (NCBI): domain Eukaryota; kingdom Viridiplantae; phylum Streptophyta; class Magnoliopsida; order Lamiales; family Plantaginaceae; genus Plantago; species Plantago major. The sequence continues at coordinate 38,885 of JAIFAC010000191.1, read as the reverse complement.
GGCCTTGCTAGGATCGCGCCATGTGTACGGCTAGGATTGAGCCACCAATGCTAAGATGAGGCCCATAGCCCAATAATGAAGCTTTAGCCCATGCCATCTTGGGCTTTAGGGGTAATTTGGTCATTATTGGGAGAGTTCTTGAGGATGTGACAGAGTCTGCCGAGATCTTAGGTTCGGAGGGGTCGGTCCGGATGTCTGATCCGGACAGTACCTGGTTGTCAGCTGAGGAAGTTCTCCTGTCTGTCCAACTCTTCCGATTCGGAGCTCATGGGTTCGGACATCTCACTCTTTGGTGCCCACTTGCTTGGTAGCCTATGAGATGGTCATGCTGGATCCGAGTTAACATCTGTATCGGAGTCTTTGGGTCGGAGAGGGTGCTGACTTAGCACTATGCTCCTTTCCCAGGGAGGCTCGGACCACGGTGGGTCTGACCTATGGTTCCGGGTCGGGCCTTGCAGGTCCTAATCCTTTGTCCCTTTCTTTTAGGGTGGGTCGGACCATAGATGGTCCGCCCGGATCGGACCATTGGCTCGGACCTAAGTGCCTCGGATCCATTGGATGACTTGGGATGCCTTAGGATTTGCTCCTAGGTCTTTTATGACGGATTGGACATATTTCCGTATCAACAACATGTATTCAACCATGATCAGTTAAATGTTGCTCTTTATGGAGTTACTATCGTGAAGGGCTTGAACGTAGTAATTTGTGACGTAGAGGGTAATACATATGACACGACAACAAACGTAATTTGTAAAGAAGTGTTCGACAAGTTATGAGTTGATTTTATCTTTTATGTGTATCTAATATATATGGTCGTGTTCAACTTCACTAATTTACATTATGCACTTTTCTACAGGTAGGGGTAACTTCTGATGCAATGTTGAAGCGATTAGATCATGCATTTTGTCACCTTGCAATTTTTATATGTATTTCAACTTCGACATGTTAACAAATTTATTCATTTATTATTTAAAATTTTTTTTCCATGCCCCGTCGTGTATCGACGGGCCATTAACTAGTAGATATCTAGAAATATAAAGTAATTATAAATTAAGTAATATCTCTTTAATTGATCTAGTAAGGGCTAGAGTTGTAGACTTATGTTGTTTTTTCTACCCTACAACATGCTACACTACCTCCTGCTGCTTTAATGTGTTGTACAATACAACATTTAATACATATGGTACAACCTGTAAAGCACCAGGAGGTAGTGCAGCATGCGGTAGGGAAGAGAAAACCGACTTATGTGGTAAAGCTAAGAACATGTGTGATCAGTAGAGCTTGCTTTGCCATTATCTCTAACTTTGCAGAACTCCACGTAGCCTTAATTTAGGAATGAACTATAATAATTAATTTCATCTAAAAATCTCATCTGTATGTTGTTTGTATGTAAAAGAAAATAATTTAGGTAGTAAAGTACCAAACAGAACCGAGTTAAGATTGTAGGATTAAGAATCCCTGCTGGTTAGTTCTAGTTATGGGATTATCTATTCTTTTCTTTGTTACATGTGTTTCTAAATTGAATTTACCCAGGAATTCTATTTTGTTTTCTGGTAGTTCCACCTTCATTGATTGAGCTTAGAATTTGAGAAAATATACTTTTGCCTAGCTAGGACACTTGACTAGTATGTTAGGATTTGGTAAGGACGTTTCTTCTACCTTTGCACCTAAATTTAGTTGTATTAAAGAACATCAAATATGTTAACTGGAAGTAGGAAAGAAAAAAAACCTGACTGATCTTGCTAATTGCAGACAAGCTAAACTATTCTACGTATATATTAACGATTAAAGTACATCAGTGGACTACCCTTTATTTTATTACAATAAAATGGTTGTTATCGTAATTAGGGTACTTATAAACAAAATATGATAAATTGCTATCTTTAGTATCTAGAGTAATTGGCAGAAAGTGTCCTTTGTAAATAAGATAAATATATAAAGTAGTTACACCTTAATCTTGTTTTTGATTAGCAAGTTCTCTTAAAGGTAAGAGATGTTGTTGGTCCCATTTAATGAATGAAATAAGTAGTAATGCAATTCAAAAGTAGAATGATGCTAGATTGTGCAGCCGGGGTTTTCTAGAGTTGTATGTGTGCCTGAATTTGATGTATAGGACTAATGGAACTTGTAAGAAATATAACTTCATTAGTAAGTCCTTGTGTTTGAATTAATTATAATATGCCTAAGGCTATCTTGATTATATTTCCACCCATTTGTTCCGAAACAATGTCAAACTATCTGTTTTGGTCGAGAGTGATGAGCAAGTGAGGTATAATAACTATTTACAGTCTTTCTATGATGTTATAGGTGTTGATATCGGGACTACCGAGGCTACTTAAGAAGTTTTATGCACAAGTTCCTACGCACAAGGTGAGGTTTCTTTCATTGTTTCTATGTATCATTTCGGCATCCGGTCTTGGGGAATTTGATTACTTTCACTTGTCCTTAATGTTTGTGCGACAAGAGTAAAATCCTTACCTATTATTCGCTTCTAACTTTGGACCTGAGCCAATTTGTATCAACTTTGTTGTCCCTTTAGCCTTTGCTACTTTGCTTTGTTGCACCCTTGAATCCTCTTCATTTTGTCATTTGACATGAAACCGTTCGAGTGATCCTATTCAATTGCTTATGGTACTTGTGACCTTCCACTGGAAATGAGATATATGATTACAGTTACAACGGATTGGGCCCGGACTGTGGCGAATGGCTACCGGGTGGAATGGACCACCGGTTAAGGTCATCTTCTGCAGATCCTTTTCCCATACGCCGAATGCAACCTGTGGTTGGTGTGTTCCGTGATCTGGTCTAGCATGAATCTCGGCATGCTTGTTTTCTCTATTTCCGGGGTCGCTCCTTGGGGGATGTCATAAGGTTGTAGTTAGGTTCAGGGAGTTATATAGCAGGTTTTGACAGTGATACTCGAACTCGTTTCATTTCACAGCTATTGTTCCTCTCCTTGTATTACTTGTGTCATCGTTGCTTTGTTACTACACAATTGTTCCATTCTCTCACTTCTTTGTCATTTATTTATACTCACTAAGTCTTTGGGACTTAACCTCTTTATTGTTGTGTCTTTGTTCCCCAGGTTGAGTGAGCCGGGTACGTAGAAAGTCGGGTGTTGCTAGTAATCGCTATCGTAATGTGAATCTTTGGACCTGTACATAAATAAGCTCAGTGAGTGTGTGTGTGAATCGCTAGCAGATGTCGACCTAGATCCGGATGTTGTTTTGACGAAAGCAGCTTTAAGGAGTCTTGCCTGTGCGTTTCTAGTTTCTAGAACTTTGGACCTGTAACCTAAACATAAGTTGGAATGTAAATTAGAGTGTGGTTTGCCTTTCTATCCATTTCGGGCTATATTCTACTCAGGTTTACTTTTAATGTAGCATCGACTTAATAGAGCCGAGTGCTTTCTAGTCCGGACATTACAAAACCAATGTTTTTTTTTTTTTTTTGAAACCTCAAAAAAATAATTAATAACGCAAGATTTCCATACAAAGTATTACAATCACAACCTCCAAAACTACTAGTCTACTACCAAATAGCTTTATATCCATCTGCATTTTTGTCCCTAACCACAAGCCCTGGCCCATTACAATTGAGTCTTTTATCAAGATAAAAAATTCCAAACCGTTTTTACCACAGCAGGCTCAAACAAACATCATTCAATCCATCTTGCTTTCGTGTTTTTCATTCAATTATTCACCTTGTCATGTTTCTCCAGAATAGAATCCGTCAAATCCATAAGAAACTTGCGTTTATATTTGCCGACACCTCTCCATGATTTATAAAAGCAAAGAAGAATAATTTAAAGCCATGACAAAGCAAACCAAAATATGTCAATTCCATAGCCATGAAGATACAAGGTTTAACCCCCTTAGTGAAATCTAGTTGTCATCTTGGTCACCACCATAGTCTAGCCGAGAGTGAGGGGTTGTGGACGAGTCCAAAAACCAAGACAACAAAGGCGGAATACTCTTCGTACATATAGAGACACGACAAAGAGTGATGGTCCTTTGTAGCAACCAAAAGTGCACTACAAGGGGTCTTACCAACAATCTTCTAAAACCGTCAATTCCAAAACCGACATCAAATTGCAAAGGCTCCTACACCCTATGGTCAAAAAATTAAAAGGTCAAAAAATCTCCCTTGCCCCTCACTCATACTAGCCGCGTCCCTCCACCCTATGTCCAATGATGCGTCAAATCAAGTCCTTAATTTATAAAACAAGAGCAATATTAAGGATCACTAGAAAACACATAGTGAGTTGATAAGTTGCCCCGAGTGTCGTTCTCAAAGGACTTAACTAAGCTTGTCGGTGTTTTAAAAGATTAGTTCAACTAAGAATTGCGACTTACGACTACCAATTCTTTCTTTCACAACTAAATAGATAGTAATCAGCAAACATGAGTTTGTAAATCAACTAAAGGAGGCATGGGATGGTGGTTTCATCGAAAGCTAGCTACTGAAGGAATGCAATGAAGAATACGACTTTGAAAGTAAAATCGTTCAATGTACGTAGCAGAGTTGTCAATTCTACTTGTTTGTAGTCGAATGTGTTGGGCTTAAATCGTAAGTAACCTTGAGGTGTGAATTCCTTTTGTAGATTTTTTGTATTAGAAAACGATTGCTAAGACATTGAACTATAAACGATTCGAAAGATTTACAAACAATAAACATTGCATATTCATCCAAAGATCCTACACTAGCATGCTCAATATTTCACCACCCAACCATTGGTGATGTTTAGCTACTCATACTCATGTTATCACAGTCAAGAAATATGATAAACCAAGCAATAAACATCAACAAGAAGTAAGAAATCAGAAACTATACAACTTTACTGAATACTGATGAATTACCGAGCTCCAATGGATAACAGTGGTGAAAGTACTGTTACAGGAAGAAATCTTGAAGCTAAATGGTGAACCAAATATCCAACTTGATCAGATGGATGATGATTCGAACCCTATAACTCTCTCAAAACCTCTCCCAAAATGTGTCTAGAATGAAAAGTATGTTTGAATTACCAAAATCTGGAGTTTAAAACACAAAAAATGGAAAAAGTAACACCAGAGACGAGCTGAACGCAGTAGGCGATCGCCTGCCGCTCGAAGTGGGCGATCGCTTGCTTGCTCCACCTTCACCACCAGATTCCTCTTTTATATATCTTCGCGTGACCGCCGATTTGAGGTCAATCCGACATCGTATGAAGAAGTTATGCCCAAAAATGGCTAGACCACTCCAATATAGTTCTACTTTCGCAAGTTTTCACTTAAACGGCTATAGAAACTTCATCATAACTCCAAATGCATTTCCGTTTCGACCATGGCACTCCACATTCCAGCACCTTTGAGACCTTAGAACTTTTGACCTTCCGGTAATGCAACAAAATGCACGATTTTGGCCTAATTTCTTCTCGAAAATACCTAGATCCTGGATACAAGGTGGAAGCACACCAAACACAACAAACTACACAAAATATTTACAAAACACAACTAAATAATTAGTAAAAGAAAGGTAAAAAGTGCTAAATGAGGTGTCTTAAGATGCCTCATCATCCAAGAAAGATAAGTGGTAAGGAATTTAAGGTGTATTGATAAATTGAGTAACTCAAAAAAACACCTCTACTTGCTCCGCCATCAAGGAATCTACTTCCTGTTTAAGAAACACCAAGAACATCCTGCCACCTAGTGGCACCCATTAGTGATTAGTCCCTTTCTTTGAGTCACAATAACAAGTGCACTTTATAATTCATCAACCGCATAATTCATAACTCAAAATCACTGTTATTTTTCTTTTATCACACAATTCTACTATAATTATTCTAATTCATATCATATAACTTGATTTGGATGTTTAATATACTATCGAACAGAACTCAAAAATCAATTAAATATTCACAAAGTCTTGAAAGAGAACTGTATTTGGTAGAGGCGCGAGATCGACGTTTTACGTATATGTATAATATTTTAAACAATATTAGTAATGTTTTATGAGTGTACACATTATATCATTTTCTATGTATATATATATTACCGATAATCTTAATAAAACCTCTAATGTTTATAAATATAACTATAATGTTTATGTGATTGGTTTAACTGATGTTTGATTGGTTTAAGATTGTCAGTTTGATTGAAAAAGTAAAGAGGAAGCAAGAGTATGGTAGAAAGAGAATGATGATTGTTTAGTGGAGAAAAAATTAATTTAATTTTTTTACTGTAATAGATACAAAACAAATACCCTGAAATATTTTAACGGATGAATACTCTTTTAGTGGCACACCGAAGAGCGGCAAATTGCCATCCCCATTAATGGATGGATTGTGGGCGCCTGGGCGGTGGTTGGAAAGTGTGGTGGTTAAAGTTTTGTGTATCTGACAGAGTTATGTGTAGTTACTTGGGAATATGTGGACTATTTTGCAAATAGTTTTTGGGAGATTTTGGGAAACAAGTAGTAGTATCTATTTTAGGGTTGTTTGGGCCCCAAGTCATGATGTGATGATGTTCTCATGAATATGGTAGTTGTAAATGTCTTTGCCAACAAAGTGAAATTACTTCTCTCGGAGACCATGTAACTACTCCCTCCTTCCCGGTTTCATCTTTCCGCAGACCGTGTGACACAAGATTTAAGAGAAAAGTGAATAAAGTAGGAGATATGGTGATAAAGTAGGAAAAATAATGAATAAAGTATGATAAATAGTGAATAAAATATGAGAGATAGTGTATAAAGTAGGATATAAATTTTTCATTTAAGGGATATAAAGATAAAGTTGGGAAGGTCCAAAACGGAATGCGGAAAAATGAAACTGGGACGGAGAGAGTATAACTTAAGATTTAAACTTACATTATCGAACATTAAAATGGTATAAATCTAAATAAATTATTTGTATTAATCTCTTTAATATGTTGGTCTCTCCTAATAATTAATACTCCATCCATCCCAGAAAAATTTCATATATTAATGATGACTCACTCATAGTTTTGGATTAAAAAAAATAGTAGTACTAAGGATAAGATATAAAAATGCATACTTTTAGTGGCGGAATGTGTAATATGATGTCAATTGAGATTGTTTATTTGTTGTGTGTGTGATAGCTTTCTTTCTGGAATATATGAAGTTTTATGTGACGGTTAAAAATAGTAAATGTATTAAGTTTTATGGGACGAAAGGAATACTAGATGTACTCTTGGTGTCTATTTAGTTTACTTAGTGGAATAGTAGATACTTTTATACAAAATATACAATGTGTAGTTTTAAATCAAGGGCAATATTTATTATATAAAGAACTATTGTGTTTATATTAGACTTATTTGGTTTGAGGGAAAATGGGGGAAAAGAAAAAAAATAGGGGAAAATATTGTTTCCCGCCATTTGGTAGTTCTCAGGAAATCCTGAAAAATTTATGAAAATCTATATTAAATATATCTATCTCCATAAAATAAGGAAAGTTGTTTTTCCCTCACATTTTTCAGGAAAATTTTATTTTCCCGTATTTTTTTTCTTTTCTCTCATTTTCCCTCAAACCAAATGAAGCCTTAGTATCAATATATAATATCATGATGATTAAATATGAATAAGGCTCTGTTCTCTTCAACTAAAAACTCATTTAGTTCAGTTTAGTTCAGTTCAGTTCTGTTCTACTTAGTTATATTTTATACTACAATTCAGTTCAGTTCAGTTCAGTTTAGTTCAGTTCAATTCAGTTCAGTAAATTTCAGTTGAAAAGAACACAGGATAACTCCATATTATGATATGAATGATCTATATTAGATCAGGTTGTAGTGTCTTAACTACTTAAAAATTGACTCTTACGTGTACATTATATATTATTTGCAGCACATTCAAATATTGTATGTCACTATATACCATCGTGAAAAACTCTCAATTCATTAATATAACGTGAAACACTTTAATTTCATAGGCTGTTACATAAGACTTTGATATAGTTTATTTCAAAGATCGTTAACAGATAAATAATAACCCGATTTTATGTAGGTGTAATAATGAATTATAAACCTTTTTAATTGTACGTGAAATAAAAAAACTGATGAATGGTAAATTAATGTTAATTGTTTGCTAAACGGCATTAATCATTCTGAAGTCGAAGTGGCTAGCGAGTTGCGACCACAGGTTACAACGTTACCAACTTAATTAATTTATCGTCCACGTGGTCGACTCAAGTTCGGACAATCAATCAACTTTTCAACTTTTTTGGACAATAATTTGGCAAAGTGGATTGAGTGAATTGCTCAAACCACCCCTTCACAAACATAATTGCAAAACTAGCCAATATATATTGAAGCTATGTTTGAAAAACTAAATGATAGGTTGATTGAAAACCTAAGGTGATTAGTGTTTAGAAGATGACTGAAATTGATAAGGTAACCGATAAGATAACTGAAATTTGAAACTGATAATGTAACTTATTTGAATCAACATGTTTGGCAAATGATTAATAATAAGAGGTTATGAGTTCGATTAAATCGACAGGATTTGTGATGTAGTGTATGCTAGCTTGTGATAATTTGAGTAATGATTATATAATGTTTGATATGAATGTCGAATGATATATTAGTCCAATTGATGTAATATGATTGTAATATATAGTAATATTCTCAAAAAAATTTATATTTAATTTAAAAGAGAAAAAATAGTTATAAGGCAGACTTATTATAATAAGGTGCATGAAATACCTCATTTTTTAATCTACCTTATAAGATAAATTAAAAATAATAAGTTGGGTGTTTATCAGACAACCTTATTTGAGTCAAATCACCTTATTTGCCAAAATAAGGTGAAATTAACCTGGGGATAGCTATCAATCTCGTATTGTACTATTCTTAGTACTACATTCTAAACCATTAGATTACTTTTAGATGTAATCGCAACCCTCTATTTTTTATTAATGCAACAGGCATTGCATAGTCGCATAATAGATCTCATATTATAAGGTTGAATTAATTACATATACTTTATATTTTAAAATTAACAAAAGATACCCAAGAACAATTTAAAACAAACCTTCCATTAATCAAATATTGACTAAACACCCCCCACTACAAAAATACTGGTCTGTAGCGACGGATCTATCCGTCGCTATAGAACAGCGATCTGTCGCCCCAGCTCTGGCGACGGATAATAATGTCGTTGCCCCACTGGAGCTATGGCGACGGATAGATAATCCGTCGCCCAATTCGCGACGGATTATCTTGTTTGACCTTTTTTTTTTTATATTTTTTAAAAAATCGATTATTAGCGACGGATAGATTCTATCCGTCGCCAAACTGTGCGACGGATAGAATCTATCCATCGCTACATTGGGCGACGGATAGACCCATGTAGCGACGGATAGATTCTATCCGTCGCCCAATGTTTTATTGAAATTAGTGACGAAATCTCAAATTCCGTCACTAATTCCGTCACAAAATAATTTTTTTTTAAATTTTATTTTTTTAATATTAATCCCTGTTTTTCGTATTTCATCTATTTAATCAATATAATGCTCGATAATAAATCAATTATACGGAAAATGTTTCAATAAATGATAAATCAAAAATGTAATATCCGAATAAGTCTAAATTATCCGAACAAGTCTAAATATAATATATCCGAACGTACATTGTACATATACATAACTAGCTACCAGACGGGTGGTGCCGCCGAGCCGACATGAAAGCCTCCATCTCAGAATCAAGGCGCCGTTTCCCATTGCGTTCTCGTCGCCGCTTCCATCTCCTCCTTTGTTCTCTCGCCGCTCCATCTTCGAGTTAGCCGCAACATGTTCTACGACTCGCGATCGCACTATATCCGAGACACGGGCTGTGTGAAACCGGACGCCTAGATCATTGGGATGATGATGAGGAGCACCCCGGACTAGCCAAGCTCAAACCGAGGCTCCCGAGTCCATATATTTGTCCTTTGATGTCCGGTTTGTTGACCTCTAAGAAGATGTTGTCAACTTGTTCAGTTGATGACATCACCCGCCTCTCTTCCTCCCTCGCTACCGAGCATCAACCTCAGCCTGAAATCGTAAATAGCAGATATCATGATCAGTTATTGTTTTTCAAAAATAACTTGTAATAGTGTACAAATATGAACTTTAAGCAACATAAACATACCGCAATAGACTCGGCCCGGGAGTCAGTCCATACCCCGCCCTTATGCTTGGCCTTCTTGAAGATGTCATACTTGGATTTCACCTCCCCCCGTGACATCTGAACAACATATATAGTCAACAATTTATCATCTCACAAGTAATAGAGCAGAGACACAATACATACACGTAATGCTAGATTGAAAAAAAAACATATATATACTTACCGATTGGTAATAATCAGTGAGAGTAGATCGCCTCCCAAGGTGGTGAACGGCCCTTCCTGCTGCATCAGACTGAGATGCCCAGTTCTATTTGTTGATGAAGGCATTATTCTCGACATCAGTTCGAGACCAGTAGGCATCCCAAAGGGCCCACTCCTCTGCATCAACATGTGGAGGCATTGGGCCATTCCGATCCCGAATGGCTTTCCAAGTATGGACCATATCCCTGTACAGTTTAGATCCCACAGTCTCGTAAACATGCCAGATCTGGGGGATCAATCTGGAATGACGATTCTTCTACATTCCCAATTTCATACAACATCCAAAGTCAATATATATAACGTCACCATGTTACATCAATTTAATAAGATACAACAACATAACAGATATGGTGACTAACATATCACCCAAACAAAGTGGCTAACATACCACTCACATTGTCCTAAATTTTACTAACACAATGGTGACTAACATATCACCCAAATAAAGTGGCTAACAAACCACTCACATACAGTGGCTAACGTACCACTCATATTAAAACGATTATAATAACAAATAAAGGAATGTCATATTTTAACTTACCCAATTATCAAAGTACTCGCCTCATGCGGTCCGAGATGTGAGACCAACACTCACCACCGCCTTGTAGCTCTCTCCGCCTCAAAGATGTCACCTAGTTTGTTGTGGACCTCCGAGGCATAAACTGTCACAATGTATAAGATACAAGAAATAAATATTTATTACTTTAGTACAACAATTTATACTTGTCAACTATCATAAGTTATGTTTTACATATTTAAGAAGAATGTATAATACTTACTTGGCAGAACCAAGAGGAAAAATCACAGGCAACCCGTCCCACGTAACGTTGGGATTCTGTGCATCCCACTCGAGGTAGGGACAATCGTCCTCCTCCTCCAGTCTGGCCGACCGGTAGAGCCTTGTCGCGCTATGACTGGTGGGGTCTCAGAACTCGAGACCCGCCTCGACTACTGAGCCCTCACCCCTCTCGACTGTCTCCCCCACCATCATGCGGTCGGCGTGGGGAATAGGTACGTGGTCTCTGTCGCGGCATCTGCAAAAACATGTAACAAATACAATAAAATGTGTTAGTACGAGTTATAATACAGAACAAATTATAAATAACACATGTAACCATTTTTCATGCAGAACAGAAATACTCAAGTGTTATCAACTACTAACTAGTTATAATACACATAATATACCGTTATCGCCGTCCTCTAAGTCTACATATTGAATAGTTAGATAATAACTTGACACATTTGAATTCATTAGATCGAGGTCTATCATTTACGGCAATAAATCAATTTTACAATAATTCAATCAATTACTACATAATATAAGTTATATTAGCTTCAATCAATTGTTACGTCATTACATAATATAAGTTACATTAGCTTCAATTTTACCATAATGTCCACTCACATATATCAACTAATGATTACTAGTTATACAAGCCTAAAGACAAAACGGATAAAACTCATCATTCTCTTGCAGCCCCCTCCTCACCACTTGTGACGCTCCCTACCACAGAACTTGCATTCCAACAGATCTACATCCTCCTCCCAATACACCATGCCCATGTTCCGACAACCAAAAACGTACTCAATAGGTGGCCCCAAACCCCGCCTCTCCCTCCATTGGAGGTATGCCATGGACGGTGCTTCCTCACCATGATGAATCCATACATGATACTCAGGCATGAATTCATTACGTCTCAAGTGCTCGAATACATCAGGAATCATAAATTGCTTGTTTCTGCAGGTTTTCAATGTGCAAGGACACTTTATCAACCCCCGTTTGCACAAGCCGGACGTCCCATGGCAAACGCGATGAAACCTTTAACCCCTTTTACAAAACTTCTACAAACTCTGCCATTTATCAGATTTATCGTACATCCATGAACGGTCGGAATTCATTAGATACTTTCAGAATTCTATTAATGCTCCAATTGATTAGATCAGATTTAATTTATTAGATCGATTCCAATTCTGCCGAGATTGTAGAGATTAATTGTTAATTATCATACGTTCCTTATAATTTCATGATTAATTATTAAGTGTTCGATATGTTACAAAATTTCCCATGTATTTTAACCATTTCAACCACTTACTACGAGTTATAAATTATAAATTACACATTAATATAATCAACAAATGGTCTCAAAACACTTAACTAAATCCTCGTTATCTAGTACATATACGAATTTATCAAATCAAAACTACTTAACATTATACTAATTAACAATCTAAGTGATAACAATCTCAAAGTTAATTTACTAAATCTTAACATTATACTAATTAACTAGTAATACTAATTTGATATATATATACTTAACATTAAAATTAACAAAATTTCCAAATTTGTCAAAAAATTAGGGTTTCAAAATACTAATCGTAATACATATACAAAAATATCAAACATGAAAATCAAGCTTAATCAATTAAACATCAAACATGAAAATCAAGCTTAATCAATTAAACATCAAACATGAAAATCAAGCTTAATCAATCAAACATCAAACAATAAATTAATTTCACAACAAAATCAATCAATTGACAACCCCAAGCTTAACCCACTACTTCATATAACATATACTAGCTACCATAATTGTCTATAGCATACAATTAATCCAAATTATCAAAAATTCCAAATTTAGAATAGTTAGGGTTTAGCCTAATACCTCAAATTGCGGTAAAAATAGCCGAAGAAGGATGAAATTGATCGATCACCCAAGCTCCTTGTCCCACGAGCTTCGAATTGATACCAAGATTGGCGTAACGATTTAATTATTGGACGGAAAAGTCAAGAGCGGAAGAAATGGAGGAACAAGCAGAATCTAAAATTAATCAATGCTTCCTTAAATTATCTGTTAGTAGGTAGCGACGGATGTGATCCGTCGCTACCCTAGCGATCCGTCGCTATTGGGGGGACGGATTTTATCCGTCGCCCCTTTCCATCGTTTTTTCAGTAATTTCTTGTAGTGCCCAAATTCATTTCAAAATTAATTTTATAAAAAATGACTGGAGCTCCGGTTAGAGCTTCCATGGAATCTTTGAAAAAGCTCAAAAAAGGACTTCTATGGAAGCTGAAATCGAGCTCCATGACTGCTCGAAAATGAGCTCCCATGGAAGCTCATTTAAAGCTTTCACGGAAGCTCGGGTGTTTCATTCAAGTAAAAAAAAAAAAACAAAAATAAAGTCGTGGTGGTGGTTGATGGAGTGTGGGAGGTGGTGGTGGAGGAGAATTGTGGAGAAGAAGATTAAGTCTGGAGTATAAAATGTAAATATAAGATTTAGGAGGATGAGTTTTGTAATTATATGTAATATGTATTTTTGAAATTTTTTTAAATTATTAAATTGTTTATAATTTATTGTTTTATTATTACATTTGTTAAATTTTGAATGGTGTACTAACAATAGTACAATGCGAAAGATTCTACTGTTACCCAAACCCAATTAACTTAAGGTATTGCCAAACATACATTAAATATATGCTACGTGACCACATCAATGATTTTTTTTGAGATTATCAATATTACAATCATATTACAACAATTGAACTAATATATCATTCATATCAATTATGATATAATTATCACTCAATTTATCACAACTACCATAGACTAGATCACAAACCCATACTCGACGGAAATTGGACCCATAACCTATGAAGTTATGGATAACCAATTGAACTATGCCTCGCATTGGCCATCAATGGATTTTTTTGATAATCCAAATTTCATTACTAGAAATTAAGGTTGTACAAAGTTTTTAACATGATCGCATATGTGAATATCACGAAAGGTTGAAACGAGCAAAATCTTGTCTTAGTGCATCAAACAATCGATTTGGGCAACAGTCCGGTCCCTGTTGAGTCACAACAATAATCTCAACCAAACGATAACAAATATCAATCGATCAACAAAAACGTAAACGATGAAACACGGAATTTATGTGGTTCGGCCAAAATAGCCTACATCCACGGGAAACCAAGCACGTATATTGATATCAACTGAGATTCGATTACAAGCTTATACAATCTATACAAAGATCAAGCCTAATCGATTATCTATACTCCTCAATCAATCGAAAGAGAAAACAAGATCAATCTCAACGACAAACAAGCGACAAAGGAACTCGAACCAATTCTCAATGAGCAGATCACGAAACCTGATATCTTCAACCGTCAGTCGTGCGAATAAACTTCCTCAACCGCTATGCAAAATCTCAGAGCAATTGATGAAGAATCGAGAGAGAATTTCTGAGAGTGTTCCAAACTAGCAACTGACTCTGTTTTCTGTTCTCTTCTCTTTAATAACCGCTCATAACAAACTTTTAACGATTGAATCGATCTCAGCCATTGATCATCTAGAATTAAATCTGGTCCGTCCAATCATCTTTAGTAAGCATTCACGTAGCTGAAACTTGGTTTCAGAAATCCTGCTTACTTGATTTGAGATAAAACACAACAAACTCCACCTTAGCTCAAAATCAAGTCTACATGCTCTTTTCCCAATTCTTTTCTTTACCTAGAGAACAAACAACCACTTAAGCTCCCTTATGGCTAGAGCATGCCTTCCGTAATCTCTGCAAAAATTCGCACTAATTCACCAACATTTATCACTCGACAATGCTTGAACTTGGCAAATGACAATGGTTTTGTGAAGAAATCAAGATTCTCGTAGTCTGAACCTTCTCAACTTTAACAGCTCCTCCATCAATGATATCTCTTATGAAGTATAATCTCACATCTATATGCTTGGTTCTCTCATGAAAATGCTGATGCTTTGCTAACTGAATGGCACTCTGATTATCACACATCACAGATACACAATCTTGTTCAATGCCCAACTCTGTAATCAAACCATTCAACCATATAGCCTCTTTGATTCCTCGCCATCGAATAAACTCACCTCATTGTTGATAATGCAACTATAGATCACGAGAACATTTCCATGAGATGGCAATTCAAACAAGGTAAATACAAAACCCGTATGTATTTTCTAGTGTCCACATTAGAAGCAAAATCTGCATCAACAAAACCTTTCAGAGGTAAAACTGAACCTTTAGATGCTTTGAACCTTAGACCATAGTGAATTGTTCCCTTAATATACCTGAGAACACCCTTCACTGTATTCCAATGTATCATACCTGGATTACTCATAAATCTACTAATTATACTCATTGCAAAAGCAAGATCAGGTCAGCAGAAAATCATTGAATACATTATGCTTCCTACTGCATTTGCATAAGGAATCTTGAACATTTCCTGTATATCAGCTTGATTCACAGGACATTGACTTCATCGACTTAGTTCCGTGGTTTACAGTGCATGTAATGTGCTTAGACATATTCATGTTGAACTTTGCAAGCACCTTAGTCAGATATGCAGATTGTCGGAGAAATAGACTTCTATCATGTTCTTGTCTACTAATGTCCATACCAAGTATTCTACTAGCCTCTCCCAGATCTTTCATTTCAAACACAGAGCTCAACTTAGTTTTCAATACTCTAATTTCATCAAGAGACTTGCCAGCAATCAAAATATCATCAACATACAGCAGCAAATAAATGCAATTTTTACTGTAAATGTTTGAGAAATAAATGCAGCTGTCATACCTGCTTCTTGTAAACTATATTGAGCTCATGAATTCATCAAACCTTTTATACCATTGACGAGGGCTTTGTTTTAAACCATATAGAGACCTTTTCAACAAACATGCCTTGTTTTCCTTGTCTTCAATATGAATTCCTTCAGGAATTTTCATATATATTGTTTCTTCTAGCAGACCATGTAAAAACGCGGTTTTGACATCCATCTACTGTAGATGTAAATCCCATTGAGTTACCATGGCTAAGAGAATCCTTATAGAAACATGCTTTACCAAAGGTGAAAAAATTTCTGTGTAATCTACACCTTCCTTCTGAGTAAAGCCCCTTGCCACAAGCCTAGCTTTGAATCTAATTGTGTGTGATGTACCAGTTTCAACCTTCCTTTTGAAAATCCACTTGCAACCCACAAGCTTCTTGTTCTTGGATATAGGAACTATATCCCAAGTATCATTCTTTTCCAGGGAAGCCAATTCTTCATGAATAGCTGTGATCCACTTTTCACTATCAGTACAGCTAATGGCTTCTTGATAAGTGCTTGGTTCTGAGTAGTTGATATCTTCTGCAACTGAGAGAGCATAAGCAACATTGTATGATTTTTCCATCTGTCAATAACCATACATGTCAGGAACTTTCCTATTTAACCTCCTCTCTCTATCTTTAGCAAGTTGATATGTAGATAGCACATTAGTTTCATCTGCAGAGATGCCTGAAACTGTATCTCTAGTGGATAAATTCTCCATATCAGGTTGTTCCCTATTCTCATCCACAGGTGTATGCTTATTATTTTCATGTAAATCACCAGACATCGCAATGCTCCACCTGAATCTCAGTATTGGTTTCCACAGGCTTCAGTGGCATGAGTGTTTCATTAAACACCACATCCCTGCTAATTATGCACTTTCTCTGGTCAATTATCCATAGTTTGTAACCTTTTACACCAGTGGGGTATCCAAGAAAAATGCATCTAAGAGCTCTTGGTTCCAGCTTTCCTTGTCTAACATGTGCTAGAGCCAAACACCCAAAAACCTTCAAATGACCAAGATAAGGTGGCTTGCCTGACCACAGTTCCTCAGGTGTTAAGTTGTTTAGAGGTGTTGTGGGACTTCTATTGATAAGGTAACAGGCTGTAGTTGCAGCTTCACCCCAAAAACACTTGCTTAAACCTGAGCTAATCAACATGCATCTGATTCTCTCTAGAACAGTTCTATTGAACCTCTCAGCAACCCCATTCTGTTGAGGTGTGCCTGGTATTGTTTTATGTCTAACAATGCCCTTGTTTTGCGTAATTCATCTATCAATTCACTAGAGAGAAACTCTAAGCCATTATCTGCTCGAGATGCTTGATTTTCCTTCTGTAGTGTTCTCCACCTCAATCGACCATTCTCCTAATTTGTCGAAAGCTTCATCTTTTGATTTCAATATTATCAGCCACACTTTTCTTGAATAATCATCAATTATTGACATGAAATACCTTCCTCCACTCATGGTTTGTGTATTTGTTGGTCCCCATAAGTCTGAATGAAGATAATCAAGAGATGCTTGAGTAGTGTGCTTTGCAGTATCAAACCCAACCTTGTGAGATTTCCCCATAACACAATTTTCACAAAACTGAAGGTGAGTTATTTGATCTCCACACAGCAGATTTTGCTTTGATAATTCTCTGAGTCCCTTCTCACTGAGATGTCCCATTCTTGCATGCCAAAGCTGAGTATTATCTTGAGCACTAATATGTGCTGATTCTCCAGATATTGTATTTCCAACCAGGTAGTAAAGACCATTTTCTTTCAGGCCTTTCATTACAGTAACACCATGCTTAGTGATGCTCAGAACACCATTTTCTGAGGAATATTTGTGTCCAGTACTATCTAGTACACCAAGAGAAATCAGGTTCCTCTTTAGTTTAGGTATATACCTAACATTTGTAAGCATTCTTACCACTCCATCATGCAACTTGAGCCTTATATCACCAATACCTTCAATGTTGCATTCAAAATCATCACCTAGCAGTACAGAGCCACCTCTCCTAGCTTTGTAGTTTACAAACCACTCAAGGTTAGGGCTCATATGAAATGAGCATCCAGAATCCAATACCCAGTGTACATTTGACCTTGATTTCACTGATCGAACAAGCCTCGAAACCACCGTAACTTCAAAGATCACCATAATAGTGCGACTCAAAGAATGTGTGCATTATGAGTATTGTTGTTCTCGAGTCATTTACTTGCAATTTTCCAGCCTTGTCTCTCTTAAATTTGAAACATTGCTTCTTGAGATGGCCTGGCATTTTACAATCGAAACACTTCCTCTTTTCAGAATTGTTACCATCTGCAGATTTGAATTTCTCAAATTTTCTGGTATCTGCAGACATAGGTGTTTTGTTCTTTGCCTGCATCTTATGGCTCCACCTTTCTTTGATATTTAGGCTCAAAGAAAGATTGTCATTACCATGTGTCCCTTATGCGCCTTGTTCCTTAGAGCAATATCCACATCCTCATATGTCAGTTTGGTGCTCTTATGAATAACTAGAGCATCAATAAAGTGCTCATATGATTTAGGCAGGGCTCCCAAGATTACTAAGGCTTTATCCTCATCAGAAACTTCAATGCTAACACTCTCGTGTCCCGGCACATCTTGTTAAACTCATCAAGTCTTGGAAATAGACTTATCTGCTAATTGAAAATTAAACAACCTTTTCCTCGATGACTTGTTTGCAGAAGTTTTAGAGTTATACATATCTTCCAGCTTGTCCTAGATTTCTTTAGCTGTCTTGATCTTGATTACTTCCCGGAGAATCTTGTCATCAAGGGACAATATGATTGTGCTACGAGCTCTTCCCATGATAGTAGCCTTCTCCTTGGCATCAAATCCTTCTACAAATCCTTTGTCTCCCAAGAGTGCAGCATCTAAACCTTGATGAATCAACAGTGCTTCCATCTTGGCTTTCCATAAACCGAAATCGGTTTTCTCCGTGAACTTTTCAACATCAAACCTCATGGATGATCCCATAGCTTGATCGAAAACAGTTGAGATTCAAAACCTTTCCCACAGACGGCGCCAATTGTTGAGTCACAACAATAATCTCAACCAAACAATAACAAATATCAATCGATCAACAAAAACGTAAACGATGAAACACGGAATTTACGTGGTTCGGCCAAAATAGCCTACATCCACGGGAAACCAAGCACGTATATTGATATCAACTGAGATTCGATTACAAGCTTATACAATCTATACAAAGATCAAGCCTAATCGATTATCTATACTCCTCAATCAATCGAAAGAGAAAACAAGATCAATCTCAACGACAAACAAGCGACAAAGGAACTCGAACCAATTCTCAATGAGCAGATCACGAAACCTGATATCTTCAACCGTCAGTCGTGCGAATAACCTTCCTCAACCGCTATGCAAAATCTCAGAGCAATTGATGAAGAATCGAGAGAGAATTTCTGAGAGTGTTCCAAACTAGCAACTGACTCTGTTTTCTGTTCTCTTCTCTTTAATAACCGCTCATAACAAACTTTTAACGATTGAATCGATCTCAGCCATTGATCATCAAGAATTAAATCTGGTCCGTCAATCACCTTTAGTAAGCATTCACGTAGCTGAAACTTGGTTTCATAAGATTTCTGAAACTTTCTGAAACTTAGTTTCACTCGTCTGAAACTTGGTTTCAGAAATCCTGCTTACTTGATTTGAGATAAAATACAACAGTCCCAAACTTTTAATTGTTAGTACATAATAAGTTAAACGAGTCTCCATACAGCGAAATAGGAGTGCTATTATTACTTCTCCGGGTTACTATCTCTTCATCTTAAACACTTAAGGTTTGTAACATTCCACATCACTTAAAAGCAGTTGTGGTGAATATTATATATATGCACACCACCACTCTCCTATGGTATGAGACCAATTGGGTGATACTAGAAGCAAATTGTATGGTTCCTACCATACGGACAATATCATACCAACGACGTGTGTGATACCATGAGTAACCTCGTCGATACATGCTTTCTTGACTAGTAGATTCAAATCCGCCACTTGATTTTCTTCCCGATACACAAAAGATATTTACACTTCCATATTTTGCAAGGCGTCTCCATCTGCCTGCCTATGCAATTAGTAGAAAACTTAGGTCATTGTGAACTACTATTATTTAGACATTTGTGAATTTGAATATGTTTTACAACTTCTTAAATTTGAAATGTTTAACGTTTAAATAAGAAATAGTTAATGTTATTGCTCATGGACCGAGCTTGAATCTCCATATATGATTTTCCATGGTCACAGAGAACATAATTTTATTGATGATTCGAAGTAAGAAAACCGGTGATGACTTCCCAAATAACGAAGAAATGTTGGTGGGAACAATGTTTTTCTCATCTCACACTAGGGCACAGACTCACACCATTTGATGTGCTGCTTCGTTCAACCAATTTTCTAACCGGGCCGACCACCCCATTACTCCCCGTACGGCCCCTAACTCCTAGTACGTGAATTAAGTATCATGTGGATGGTCTTGGGACCAAGTAACGCACCAAGAAAAAATGAAATTACAAAAAGCCCACGTCACGTGCCAACTGCTGGTCCGTGAAAATGTGAAGCGCCTAGCTAATTCTTGGTAATGAAGAGCATGGAGTGCCCTCCTTAATCCACGTGAATTTCAGCTACCGAACTTATTTCTCACCATCAGATCCTTGCAAAGCAACTATATAAGCACTTCACACTACTCTACTTTCAAACACAAACACAAACACACTACACTAGCAACTAATCAACCACATTTCAACTTTCCGATCCGGCAAGATGATGACCGTCGAGGATATCCGCAGGGCTCAACGTGCCCAGGGACCCGCCACCGTTCTTGCCATCGGAACTTCGACTCCGGCTAACTGCGTCGATCAGAGCACCTACCCTGACTACTATTTCCGCATCACCAATAGTGAACATATG
Source organism: Plantago major (assembly GCA_026545765.1). NCBI lineage: Eukaryota > Viridiplantae > Streptophyta > Magnoliopsida > Lamiales > Plantaginaceae > Plantago > Plantago major. The sequence continues at coordinate 17,973 of JAIFAC010000191.1, read as the reverse complement.
ACGGACCTTAAAGAGAAATTTGTGCGCATGTGTAAGTTACTTGAATATTCCATTTTCCGGGTGAAATATTTGATTTTCCTAAATAACAATAAAATTAAAATTACTTTTTGTGTCAATACGCCAAATACTTGGATTAAAGATATTATACTTTCTTAAATCTAGAAAAGTCATAATTTTTACAAGAGTTTGTGCACATGATGGACCTTAAAGAGAAATTTCTATGCATGTGTAAATTAGTTGTTCCTTTTTAGAGCAATTATATACCATGTATATTACCTAACTTTTTCAGCTAAACTTGCTGTTTTGGGAAAGCGAAATATGAAATACTTGATTTTTCTAAATAAAAAAGAAAAGTTTAGAAAAATTATGAGTTTTACAAAAATTACATCGAACTTTCTCGGGTCAATACTCCACCCTAAAATAGTTATATGCATACCAACATTTAGAGAGTTAGAGATAATCTGTTTGTTGAGTGAGTTTAATTACTAGGTCTTTGTTATCTTAATTAATTTCTGAAAGTGGTTAAGAGAGCTCTGATCCGCCACGGCGGTGGTGCGACGGAGTAAAATGGTAGTGGTGGTGGTGCATGGATTGAAGCTTTTACGTGTCGAGACTGTCACTACAAGTGGCAGCTTTCATGCTTGGAAACTCTTACTTGTCCTCATACCAAATGAATAAAGTGTGACACTTTTGGGTTAATTTAATGAAAATGTTTATAACCCCATTTGGAACATCACATGTTCATTTATTTATGACTTCGGAATCGGATGTATAAAATCAAATTAATTATAATAGGAATCAGAATTAATGTTCTTCTTCGGATTTAATTAGTTAGTAAGTACTGTATTAATTAGTTCACAGATATATATCTGGGGCTACCAAAAATTAAAAGGAACATTTCTTTACTACTTGACTTATTTAGATGTAATTAATTGGTTAGTTAATTTGCATTTGGACATTAATGGTGACCTAGTTTTTATTCCACTGAATAATGACAAAATTATGTACATGCAGGCGAGAAATCGACAATTAAAAAACGGTACATGCACTTGACCGAGGAGATATTGAAGGAGAATCCAAAAATGTGTGAGTACATGGCACCTTCACTTGACGCCAGGCAGGACATTGTTGTAGTTGAGGTCCCTAAACTTGGGAAAGAAGCTGCCCAAAAGGCCATCAAAGAATGGGGTCAGCCTAAGTCCAAGATCACCCACCTTGTCTTCTGCACCACTAGCGGTGTCGACATGCCCGGTGCCGATTACCAGCTCACCAAGCTCCTCGGCCTGCGCCCTTCCGTCAAGCGTTTCATGATGTACCAACAGGGTTGCTTTGCCGGAGGGACGGTCCTCCGTATGGCCAAGGACCTTGCTGAGAACAATGCTGGTGCCCGTGTGTTGGTTGTGTGTTCTGAGATAACCGCGGTCACCTTCCGTGGCCCCGCGGATACTCACTTGGATAGTATGGTGGGCCAGGCTTTCGGTGATGGAGCTGGAGCAGTCATTGTGGGGTCAGATCCTATCATGGGTGTGGAGAGGCCGCTTTTCCAGATCGTCTCTGCTGCTCAAACACTTCTCCCTGATAGCCACGGGGCTATTGATGGTCACTTGAGGGAAGTCGGGTTGACCTTCCATTTGTTGAAAGATGTTCCGGGCTCATCTCCAAGAATATCGAGAAGAGTCTTAAGGAGGCGTTTGATCCTTTGGGGATCTCGGACTGAACTCCATTTTCTGGATCGCGACCCTGGTGGGCCCGCGATCCTGGATCAGGTTGAGGATAAGTTGGCATTGAAGCCTGAGAAGATGCGCGACACGCCACGCACGCTGAGTGAGTATGGAAACATGTCGAGCGCGTGTGTTTTGTTTATATTGGATGAGATGAGGAAGGCTTCTGCGAAAGATGGGATGAACACGACTGGAGAAGGGCTCGAATGGGGTGTCCTGTTCGGGTTTGGACCAGGTCTCACAGTTGAGACTGTTGTTCTCCATAGCATGCCGGTCGAATGAAGGGTGTTCGGGTTCAGATTCGGACCATATATTACCTACCTACGTACCTAATATGCAATTAAGCTTATGATTGTGGGGTTTGGACATTCTTGATGAATTCGCTAGTACGTAAGTTAATTTGTTGTGTAGTACTACAAATTAAGGGACGGCATGAATGAACTTTATGCGCGTTCCTTATGTATGCATGTTTTTTCTAGATTAAATCAAGAGAATAATGGATTTGTGACGTTTATGTGCTTAATTACAACATATTCTTATGATCTTATCTTATTATGTTGGTCGATTCTAATTAAGGTACGACTACATTTTTACTAGCTTAACGTGACACCATCTCAACAGATCGATTCACTAATCGCTCGATCGTTTCAGACAAATATTATTTTAAGTCAGATTTAATCCTAACCGCTTACTTGTAAGAATTTTAAATTCAAGGCAATTTTGATAAATATATCTATACAAACAGGATTGTATTGTCATATTATAAATTCAATCTTGAAAGATAAAGATTAATTTAAAAATCAGATACATCCGTCTTTTAATTTACCTATCTTCCAGCCAAACAACATTCTTCCCCAATTCATCTATATGAACCCTAATTTCTTAATCTTTGTCCCAAACTCCCAATTCGATTCCATCATTCCAATCAATTCATCAATTTGATTTCCTTGGATTGAACCTATTTCGTCAAAACAGATTCATGAAGGAAGAAAAATTGGCGTTTATTGATTCCAACCGACTCCAATTGGGTGCGGAAGAAGCTGTAGACGAGAATATTAAAACCGTGACTCCATTACCAATTAATGCATTGCTCAATGCTTTGATGTCAAGAATTAAGGCCAACGATGGAGTACCAGTAGTAATCTGTTTAATTAGAACTTGAGATGATAAATAAATATTTTAAAATTTATTCCTAATTGTTAGATTTTGTCTATAATTTATATGAATATAAAAACTATTTACATGAGTTATAACCCCTTTTATATGGTAAAATTTACACAAATTGACATTGTATAATTTTTAAAATCAGATGAACGATCAGGATTAAGTATAACTTAAAATATAATTGCATGTCAACTAAATTGTTAAAACGAAAGAATTAAGATTAATTTAACGCGTTTCATTACAATCGTATTTGAATGGCCATCTTCATTTTACTAACGAATCTGCAACCCAAGTATAAGAGAGTTAGGGGCAATTAGCAAATAAAAAAAAAGTTGTTTGCCATTATTTTCCAAAACTTAAGGAGAAATTATTTTGGAAACTTTTCCCCTTGTTGAAAGTTGAGACCGATGAATTCCGGTATCAGATCTACTGCTAAAACTCCCTGCTAATTATATTGTTTGGACCAATACAAATGAGACACGTGGAAAAAAAAATGAAAATGAAAAAGTATAGCATCAACCATCGTCTTCTTCCACTGGCAATCCATCGGCAGCTTTCTTATCAAGCTCATCAATTTACAGGGAGAAACAATCCTTCATGAATTTTTTAGTAGTACATGCTTTATGTATTAGTTTCATGCTCCAATCCACTCACTGCTAGAGCCTAGAGGGAAGAATCTTCAAATACACATATGAAGCATAAACTTACGAAAGTTATGCTATCGTTAGATTGTTTCAATTTCCTCTCAATTACCGATTTCTTTTTGTTATCAATCTCATTTTGGCCAATTACAGCATAGACCCCCCTTTTATTCTAACTTTGGGGTTTCAATTTCCGCGAAACAGAATCCTCTATTACCATGGATTCTGAGGTACTGGGTTTTTTGGATGATAGATCTGGCATCCATTTCAGGGGAGGATATCATGGTGGTGGTGGGACAATTGTATTATTCTCTCGTTTCTTCCCAGCAACAAAGTAAAAACTGGAATTTTAGCTGATATCCACATGTCTCGTTTGTATTGGCTCAAACACTATAATTAGTAAGGATTTTAGCGGTTTCCTATTCACTACCGCATGCTGCATTACCTTCTGATCCTTTAATTCATTGTATCATGCTTATACCATACGATTAAATGTCAGATGTTATGAAAAAACACAGGAGGTAGAAATACAGGTAGAAAAAATCGATTTTAACAGTAAATCTTCAGGCATTCCATTGGCCATTTTTATGCGGTAGTTATGAACGACAAATTCCCGTCTGGTTCACAAACTTTTCCTCATCTTTCATTTTTACCGAATTAATTTATAGGGAATAAATCTTTATCACTGAATTTGTCCCAGAGTAGTAATGTTCCCCTTTTATTTTCTTTAATTGCAACCGCAAATGAAGATTTATTGATTATTTCAAAATTTTAAATACATAAAATATAATAAATCCTCCAACAAAAATACAAGGTCTATTAATCACAAGCATATATTTTTTAATTTTGATCAAAAGACTCCCTGTAAATCTAAAGCAGTAAAAGCTGACACAAGATTCATGAGTTCATGCCCAGTTTCAACTTCTTTAGGAAGACCATTTGGGTGGAAATTTAATATGGATCGAAGTTTATCGTCAATAAAATCTGACCGCAGGTTGAATGTGAACTAAAGTATATGATACCATTATAGAATTCCATCTCATTTAAACTCTCAACCACAAGTGACAGGGATTGCATCATTCAAATTACTGCTCCTCCTATGAAATAGATCATGCACAGTCAGTTTCTTTGAGAACATCTCTGGACCGTTGAATAAACCACCAAACATTTCACATGACGACGTTTGACGTCAAGTATGCTTAAGGATATTATAGCCATCTAAAGAGTGCATGGATCATGGATGTCTTCTTTGTTCGATAAAGATTACGACATTATCTAGCTAACCTAAGATAATACGTTATAGCCATACAAATCCAACCCAACCACAGAGAATGTCTTGTATTGGTGAATGATTAGGACATTCTCCAATTGACATTTTCGAAATGCCAACTAATCAAAACTATAAACCCACTTCTTTATTAACAAAGATAAATAATTACGGAAACATATCAACACTTCGAATTTCTCATGTAATACTTTTATAGTAACTTTCAACACAAAAAATAAATTCAGTAAAACCTAGCAAAATTAAAGTAAAGAAAAATAAAAAAAAATAAATAGAAAGAATAAACGAAAGTTTAAAATCAAAATAATGAGTGGCATTTTGGTGAATGTCTTCAACTTTCCCATTCACATCAACAAAAACGAATTACTCCATGTCACCATGTTCGCCGACTTTTACTTATACGTAATTGTAAAAATTGGTAATAATTTTTGAATGAAAGTGCAACTCTTTCAAATCAGAGTTTTAATATGTAATTGGACAAAATTTCAGATACACCTTAAGTAAATTTTCCTTAAAATTAAGATAGAGAACTGATAATATATGAAGGATAGTGATTAAAAATTTAATGGATAATTACCTACACTATCTCTGTAATTGGGGGTCAAAACAGATTCATCTCTGAATTTGAAACAATTACACATGCCCCCCTCCCGTTGACCTCCCACATCATCACTTTCTCTCTCCAAGTAGATAATTTCAATCCAAATATTTTAAAAAGCTAAAATAAATTAAATTTCAAAACTTTAATAAATAAATAGATAAAATAAAAATAAATAAATAAATAGCAGCAAAACCCTCCTCCTGTATGTACAACTCCAAAAAGGAGCTAAATTTACAGCTCCGCCACCTTCGTTGGTGGAGCTGATTTGCCATCTACGATATCCCGTCTTGGTCCGATCTTGGTTATTGGTACTTTTTGAAAGTTTTTAGAAAATCAATGGGTGATCAATTGAGAATTTGACCTCTTCCAGGGATTTGAATTGCAATTCTCTAAAACCTTGAAAAAAAAAGAAAAGAAAAAATAAAAGAAAATAGGGATAAAGAATGACATAAAGTGTAAAATAATTAAACTCAATGGTATTTTGGAGAATATCTCCAATTTCCCCTCCATACCAGCAAAAAACAGTTCCGTCACCACCAAGTCCGTTGACTTTTGGACCTGTCTGTAATTAAAAAAAATCGTAGGTCATTTTTTGGACGAAAATATAACTCTTTTAAATCAAGAATTGAATTTGTAATTGAACTAAATTTAAGGGTGCCTTAAATAATTGCCTTAAAATTTAATAAGTGTAGTTAGTGGATCTTTAGAGAAATGTAAATATTTAAAAGAAGATCTTAAATATAAAACTTTAGTGAAATAGGGAGGAGTAATATTTAATTTATGGTATAGTTTTGTTATTTACTCATTACCATTTTCTCAACTCCCTGTCTCAGATAGACAACCATCTTTTCATTGAGGAATAACTTAGATAACTATGTTTATCATCTTCCTACTTCACTAATTAACTATATATCATTAGATCTATCACTTATTGGATAGTTTATTATGTAATGTTAGCTATCCCATATCGTTATTCCCTTTCAAAACTTTTTAAGAGGTAGTTGAGACTCCTTTTTATGTGGTACATCGGAGCAAATAGATTGCTCACGTTGACATTGAGTTTTGGACTGCTCGGATTCCTCCCAACTTACTTTTTGATCTGCCTCTCTAATGTCACGTGTTAATCACGGTGCACAGGTAAAGAGGCCAGTACCTATCTCACATCGCTTGAAATATTCTGAATACGTGAGATTATTTTTTTGGGATAGTTAAAAACTCCATTCTAACACTAATAATTAATTATAAATTTATAATAATTACTCCCTCCATTTCAAAAAAAGTGTTACATTTTACTATGGTCATAGCTTCGCTATTGATTAGCATTTTAAACGATATTAATAAATAAATTATTAAAATTATATAATGAAAATTTAGTAATTAAATTTTATTATATGATTTTATTAAATTATTTACTATTATCGCTATAGAAGCAATAAACTCAAGACAAATGACGGCCAAAGTCAAACGTAACACTTTCTCAAAATAAGATATGATTTCATTCATTTACCTCATCATCATGATGACTCCACGAATCAGGAGAATAAGGATATCCAAATTGAAGTACAATTTTATGTGCATTTTCTGGTAAAGGTTGAAGAAAGTTTCAATGGTTACAAATGGAGTATTGTATACTCTTACGATCTTTGGAATGCTACCAACTTTTCGCCAAGTTGTAGTAACAGCTAGATGTGTACTACGTGTCCAAACATTGATCAAGCAACTCAACTACTCATGCAAATTTATGAGTGCAATCAATTTGATAGCAACCGGAAACAAGACTAGACAAACAACAAAAGTGTGCTTTGGTAACATTTGAACAAGTTACATTTAAACTCAAATGTCACTAAAATACAAATCAATAACACCATAACAAAACCAAGATTTAGTAACATTAAATTGGTGGCAATTTATATCTAATGTTATCGAAACATGATTCAGTGATATATTGGAATAATAATAATGCCACTAGTTCATTTTGGTGAAATTAAAAAGATTAAAATTAGTACTGATAAGATTGACATTTATGTAGTTTAAAAAAGAGGCCCAATTTGGAACCCTAAATAGAGAAATCGAAGCAAGCAGGCTTTCTGTTTCTCTCATTCAATTTCACAATTCCCGCTTGTCTCCTCCTTAGCCTCTGTCGCCACTACCGACTGTGATAACACCGGAACCAACAACATTTATCATCATCCAGTACCTCAGTAAGTGAATTCCATTAAAATGGACCATCATCCTCTTAAAAGTTAAAAGCGTTAATTTTAGAACGTGTCCATTGTTTGACGATCTACACATGTCGATGCCGGATATTCTAATACGCTCCTCACGAAGAGTCGCTATTATGCTTTCACGCGAATCATAATAGCCATATTTTAAAAGGAAATTATCATCTACCGGCGACCATCATCAACTCTACCGCCCGATACCATATTAATGGCCCATTATCCCTTAAAATTAAGGGGGTAAGGTTATCCACCTTATATTTGTTTGCATGATCTACTCACAATTGATGTAGAATATTCTAACAAATTCCCCATTGATCTAACGTTATGCATTTTGAATTTTTATGCTTCAGTTGTCACGGGATCTTTTAGTAGATATTGAAATTTCCATCACTTTATGCTAGTTGTTTATTATTGTTCTTATCAAGGTACTGTAAGACTAAAATTGTTAGCTTTTGATTAGATACTATGTTCCACCAACGGTTATACATCCTCTATTTTTTTGAGCTTTCAAGTATATGTATGAAGAGCAAAGAAACAAATAAAAGGAACAAGTGTGTTATCTTACTCTCATATCGGTGGAATTAATGCAAAGTTAAGTGCGTGGGAAAGACCGAAAGAGCCTTGTAACTTTGGAACTAGTACGTATTTGGTTTGCTAGGCTTAATCTCACTCGATTGGTGAGTATCTATGCATTTCAAATGGAACATATTGGGTACTTAATCTGATTAAATTTTTTAAATAAATGTGGTCCTCTATATGACGAATGTTATAATTTTTTTTTTTTTTTTTTTTTTTTTTTTTAAACAGCAAAATTTTTATTAATAAAGAACAAGAGCACAAGAAATGCTCTGAACAAACTGTTACAAAGAATAATAGTACTCAACGTCAACATCACCCAAACTCGGGACCATATTCTAAACTACAACTAACAACTCATGCAAAAACAAACTAAAAGCTTCAAATTCAAGACCAAACTCTTCCAATCGGTGCCTCAAAATCAAATGGTCAACTGGTTCTGCACCCCCACATATGTCATCTCCATCGATCAATCTCCCAATCACGGACAAGTTACATACTTGGATGAAATCCACCGTCATTCATTAGATACACCAGTAGTGTCTGTTTTACCGAAATCCGCACTTTTATGCGTGCTGGTTTGGTGTACGCATCCATCAACCCTCACGACACTAAATTCGTTTTTTGGATAGTATCTAGATACGCCCAACACGACAACGGTGATGCCTACACACCATGTATACACTCCGGCCCATTCTTAATCACATTCCTCCACCCTATGCTATCTTTCAAGTCAAGTGGTAAGCAATTTAAAATATGATCAAGGGCAAAAGCACTGAACCAAAGCAAAAAATAACCTCAAGATATTCAAGACTAAATCACAATGGTCAAACCCTCGAGCCCTCAAGATATTAAAACTAAATCACAATGGTCTAGTTACTTGAGTTCAAACGGTTATCATCGAGGTGCAACAAAACACTTCTCCAACCTGTTGAGGAGTAAAACCTCGAACACTAACTAACCAAACTATTACAAGCAACCTAATCTAAGGCCCGCCTCTGACTTGAGGTCCGACGTAATCGGTCCGAGCCATGCACTGAAAGGACCAAGGGGGGTTAGAATACCCGGATTGGATTTATGTCAATCCTAAGAGACTTTACTCAAGAGAGAGTCGAAGCTCTCAATGTAATAGTTATGAGAGATTATGATAACACTTGGGAATTGACATAGTGATTCCCACATACCTAAAATTCTTGGACCTTGTGCTATATTTATAGTTATCATATGCTTGTGAGGTGGCTCACAAGATGATGCCAAGTGTACGCTTCAGATTTGAACACCAATGCTACCTTTCCCATGTCCCATTAGTGAACAAAGAATCAAATACTAATCAACGGGCTCGAGGGTAGTTTGGACCATTTCCTACTTGAGTGCTCACTGGTTGGTCTGTTAGTCCCTCTGACATCCGTCGCTTGGTTGATCCGCCTGGTAACTCGGATGCCCGAACCAAGAGTCTCACCAAGTATCTCAAAGGTTCATTATACGCTTGGTCTTAATGTGATGGTGGCGTCCAGATTTTGTCGTCCGATCCGCTTCGCATTTCATCGACGAGCTGTTTAGAAGTCCTTTTCCAACTAGCTCGGACTAGCCGTGAAGGTGTAGTGACTTGAGCGCATCGGTTAATTCACTTAGACGGACCATGTGAGGTCGGACCACCGAATCGCTATTTAAGCCGTGATGCGCCTAGACACGCCTATGGCGCCTTAACGGATCGGACACATGTCAGATTAACGATGTCCCCTAGTTTCCAAGTATCTTAGTAGAAGATAGTTGGTAACTATGAAAAGAATAAGTGTGTTGTCGAGCGATCCGAATCGTTAAAAAAAAGGAAAAAATCCTTTTGTTGAGATCCGCCATCCATGTTCTTAGAATTCAATATATCTCTCTCTTCACCTTTTTTTTTTCTACAAAGTTACGAAATAGCTTGATCGTAGTGGAAAAGGTATTTGTATCCGAGATATATAGATCCGAGTACGTTAGATCCGACGAGCCCTCGGGAAGAGTGTATCGAAGCTATCCGCTGACCGATTATGTGAATCGGTCCTCCCGGGCCGCTAATCCAGTAAATCAAAGAGGCCTAAGTTGTCCGTCGCCCACGGAAAGATCCCGGCAGTAACGCGACATTGGATCGAACGATATCAACGGTCAGTTCTAAGCCCAATTGACGGACGCGTCTGTTAAGCATTAAATGCGACGCATCGACACCATCCACTTAAGTAACCGCATGCCTTTCGATTGAGAGGATCAACGATCGATTCAAATCCAAGTGATGTGACTTCGCTTTCCCTAAATTGCCCTTATAAATAGTCACCATCACCACTTTCACACTTCTAGCAACATCGAAACTCGAGCAATCACAAAGCAATCCGAGCAATTGAAGACCCATCCGAGTAAGTAAAACTCAGAATTTTGAAATTTCTTCTTCAATCCGCACTTCTGAGAGGTAGCAAGGCTCATTCGTCTGCTCAAATTTGTCCACCAACTTTGTCAAGTAAGTACGCCTTCACTCCTCCTAAGTTCTCTCGTGATATGCTTACCCGCTCCTATGTTTTTGCTCGTCAATATGAAATTGTCGAGTCAGATTTGCCGATGTTACAGTGATAGGCTTTAGCAACAGCATTTAGTTGAAACACTTCTCCTCAGATCGTCAAAGCCGCTTTTTTTTATCGTCTATTGATTTGTCTCAAGGTGACATGCCCATCAGAACCAAAATTTGATTATGCACGCTTATTTGGTAATGTGTTGGTGCCAATCGGCACACAACCTTCCGTAAATTGTTCCTGTTAGGGTAGATGATAGTGCCGATGGCACGTCTCTGTGTGCCATGGTTAGTGCCACTAGTGTTGAGACTATACTTCATGTAGAAAATCCTGGTAAAGTAGAACTTCGGATCGCTGACTTAATAAGACATCTAAATGAACTCCCTGACAATCACTACTATCGCTTCGACTCATTTCCTTCGCCTAGGATGTCCGGAGCGATAGTCAAACCAAAGACGAGGCACAAGGCTACAATGATGCAGTAGACTTAGGGACTGGGTCCGTGGATTTGACCTTGTCCGTGGCAGATTTCCTGGTCGTGGACCTTATTTTGTCCAGGGACTCTGATGCTGGACAAGGAGTCTGTGATGCGGCGAAAGCACAGGCCGACGTTGCAGCAGGTCGGGGTGACCTTGCTAGGACTAGGTCACTAGTCCAATCCCGGACTATAAGTGGTGTTGGAACGTCCGGGGATCCGAATGAACTGCATGTAGAGCGGGAAGGCGACAGGTCGGGAGGTCGACGAGGTCGAGATGTTCGAGGCTGGTGGAGGACCGTGTTGTGAAACAGTCCGCCCAACCCGAGTACGCCCGGAGACCCAAGGTGTCAAGAGGAGGAGGAAGATGGTGAAGAAGACGTAAGACGAGGAGGAGGAGGAAGGAGAAGAAGGTTCTCCTGCCGCCCCCTAGACGACCGGTCGCCGGATCGCATTATATCCTCGCCGTGTTTGTTCAATCCATCCTTCCATTAGTTGAGGGACGGGCGAAGGCTGCAAGAATCAAATTTCTGCCTCGTCTGCCAGGATAGCGGATGAATTTGGAGAGTCAATACGGACTTCTTCCTACATGTCCGCCAAAAGGTTAAGGCGGATGACATTCTGAATGGAGGCGGAAGTGGGAGATCCTCGAGTCCGAGAAATCATGGTTCCCAAGCGACATGCATTTTACAACTCACCGGGTATATGTGCGCACGAGGTAGCTTTTGCTTGGATGGAAGATCCCCATTATCAGACGAGTCAAGCACATTCTCAACCACATCGATTGGTCCGAGTCGTTATCCCAAAGTCGGGTAACCTTATTTGCTTCGTGATTTTTGTAAGAAGAAAGGGCAAAGGAATTTTGAAAACTTTAGCAGCTCTTTCATGTTTCCTTCAACCCGGAATCCCTTTCTATACTTTTGTAAATAGAAAACCTTACAACTTCATCTCGGACTCCATTTCATCTTTGGGATCGAAATGGTGGGACAAGTACATCTTTGTGTGGATGGCCCCAAACTCGACGCCCGAGAGGCACGAGAACAATGGGGCCGATAAAGTTCCTAAGGAGAACATCCCGGATTGGCACCCCTCTCAAGAACGTTGCTCCATGGGTGGCGATCCACAAAAAGAATAACTCGTCTACTTATCCGTTCCACGGATTGATCTGCTAGGCACTTTCCTACTTGTGCGGACTGACAGATGCAGTGGAAGTTGGAGGGAAGACGGACTTTAGTAAGGATTTTTTACTTGAGATTTTCTGCTCTTTCTTCTTCGGAGTGCTTTGTTTTGATCTCGTATTTCCGCAATTTCTGGTAATCCTTCCTTAGTTTATCTGTATCTGACGCCTTTATTCTATTGCGCAGCTCACTAGTTCGAGTACATAATGTCTACGCTCCGTGAAAAGAAAAGGTTGCAAAGGGAGCAGCAAGTCCTTGAGGTCTCCGCTGGTCAGAGGACCAAAATCATCAACACTTTCGCGGGTCTTCCTATGGCGGATCCGAAGAATGCTGCAGTGTTTGCCGCAGAGGAGGAAAGGCAAAATAAGGCTGGAGAGGATTCACAGGCCTTGGCGCACTGCCACTCGGAGCACCACTGCTTCTATGTCCCAGGCTTCCGCTACTCCAGCGCCACAGCAGGAGGTGTTGATGCGGGACGCCATAACCTCGGGACGTAAGAGGGGAGCAACTTGAGGCTCCTCGCAAGAAAGAGACAAAGAATCGCCCACCGCTTGCCTGACCAAGCCGCTTCGATAAGGAGTACGAGCTGCTCATGGACTCGAGGTTGATCGGCCGAGGGCCGGATGAGCAATACTAGCGGTAAGTATCCTTTCCATGGTCTCCTCGCTTGTTCTTAGTATAATAAAATGTAACTTATATCTCGGACCTCTTGAAGCTCGGATGTTTCGCTGTGCCCATGCAATGGAAGGCCGCGAACGCGCTACTATTGAGGAGGACTCAGGTCAGGCTACATCCGCGGATGAGGCGTAGAAGGTGAAGCTTGGAGATGCACCGAAAGAGGACGGTGAAGTTCCATGTCGAGGACCACCGAAGAAATCAAGTCGGACCTCGCGTGAGAACTTTGTCGAATTCGATGCAGCTTTCCGGATTCCAAGGATATGCCGCTTGAGGCCTCCAATATGCCCGCTTTCAGTCGGTCGCGACTTCATGGAGTCCGACTTTTAAGTTCTTCATGGCGGACAAACCACGCCTCCGCTCGACGGGTTCAAGGTCGCTATCGGCACCGTACCAAGGACTACTTCCACCGGACTTCGATCGAAGGCGGAAGGGTTGATCCCTTCGCAGACGCTTAATGGTGTGGAGGTTCCGCTTACGTTAAAGGTCTCGGACGAACATGGTCAGCAGGTGAGTTTGCGGAACTAGTCACCGAGGAGGTGAGATCGAGATTCAAACGGCGGACCCTTCCTCCCGAGGTGGGTCCCGACGCCCGAAAGGTATGCTTGTACCTTTTGATAATTATCGAGCTTTCCTAAAGAAGTGGTTCTTCCGCCTCGCCCGGTCGTTGCCTTCCCTGATTTCAACTTGTTCGATCTTGTCAATCCTCACGCAAGTCGCTCCAACACGCCTCGCCGATTCGCCTAAGTCGGTGAAGTCGGTCCGAGCCAAGCCGACCAGAGGAGAAGTCCGGTATGCCCCGTGAAATTCTATACTTCAATTTTTCGTTAGATTTGTATCTTTTGATGGCACGGAATATCGCCATGTACTATTGTTTTGATTCAGATTTAACCGAGGAGCTAAACCTCCTATGCTTCCAATTATTACTCTCTTCTCTCGCTTTTTATCCGCTATTCAAATGTTGAGTTATCATAAATTACACATCTCTTAAGAGCACGGATCAGATATGGCGTCCGATGTAGAAATCGAATCAGTCCGCCGATCCACGGATCGCTCGCTCATTGGGATGCGAATTTTCTAGAAGGAGGAAGGTAAAAAGGAAATAGTTATGATAGCTACGCTTTTCATCTTCCTAGTCGGATGATCGACAAGTGGTGGGATCGTAAGGACCCATCGTGACTATAAATAAGGGTGTGGTAATTCTTCCTTTTCGGTGCATCTTTCTCCAATCTTTCTTTTGTTTAGCCCACTCTATTTTCCAAAAGAGGTAAACTCCTTCGTGATGTCGTAATTGATAAGGAAGAATATCAACATTGGGTAAATTGTTTATGGGAATATGCATCCGCCGATTTACGGCCGAGGGACCATGATGACCCAATCATTCTTGATTTTGAAGGCGATCCTCCTCAATGTCCGGAATAGCTAGGAGGTTAGCCGTGGAAGAGAGGAGCGGACATCAAGTTGATCCGTAGGATGATCCAATGCAAGAAGAAGCTCTGTCAGACTAAGGTGGTGGCTCGAGTCCCAAGGCTCGACTTCCTAATCGTGAAGGAACAAGGCGGGTATGCCACGTAGAAGTATGTATTTATCCTCGACCTTTCCAGATTGTACCTTCCAGATGTAAATTTTTGGATAATTTTGTCTATAAAATTCAACTACTTTTCATCTAAGAGATCGCCACCTTTTTCTCGCTCATGCTTCGGATTATGTTGATGCACTTATTTTCGTAAGGCGATTATCAAATTCAAACTTTGGACGTGATTAATCGGCTTGTTTGGGTTTGGTTGATAACTCAACCGACCCAACACCGCTCAACCCGAACGGGTGGCTCAAGCCCATTGTCGACATCAACTGTCATGATGGACGCCGATTGTTGGAGTGTTCTATAAAAAGACACGTCTCAAAGTACAAAACCATGTAAACCGATCCCAAACTCTTCTTTTTCTATCTTTCAAGGCCATAGCTTGTAAATCATCGGGGATCTCTTCTATTTTCTTCCCATTATACTTTAGTGGCTCTAATATCTCTTGAATTGACAATGGTTTCCTAGTTTCAAGAGAGTTGAGTCATCAACGACGTTAGTAGAGATCTCAATCATTTCGCTTGAATGTGCCTTTTGTTCTCTCTTTTCCTCCGATCCTATTTTTAGTGCCTCAAATCTCTCGAGTTGGTACCGTTTCCTAATTTCAAGAGAGTTCGAGTCTCAAAGCTTTAGCGGAAATCTTTGTCTGCTCGCACTTTGCTCTCTATTAATCGGATCTACGCCACCATGTTTCAAAGGGTATCATGAGGGATTTCGCCATGTTTAACCATTTTCCTTTGTGTAGATCGAGTTCCTTGCTTCCGGATCCGTAAGTTCCGCTTGATATGGAAGAAGCTTTTCCGACGGTGAATGAGTTTCGATGGGAGATGACGATTCCTGACAAGGACGGAGAATAGTCTTGATGGGAGATGACGGTTTCAAGACTTTGTTAGGAATATCTCATAGTATTTTGATCATTCATCACATGTTCCTATCTTAGCTTAAAGGTGATTAAGTACTCGTTCACTCAACATTGTAAAAGAGGAAATCACCGAGTATAATTAGTCTAGTAAATCTTGTATTAGGATTATAGGTCTGAGTGTAATTTTATTTCAAGAAGACCATGAAGATCAATCCTAGCAATGGAGCTTTTCAAGATTACAAGACCGAGATTGCACAAGATTTATGAAGACACCAAGGTTTAGTCTCACTGAAAGACTATGTCCTTAATCCTTTCTTAAGTACATTTAGTTACTTTTGAAACATGATTCGGAACATATGATATCATGAGTATGGAGCATGCAAGCCATCGTAAAGGCTAATGTATCCGCTGAAGACTACAGGACAAGAAATAGTACATATGCATTAATTGCATCGCCAGAAAAAGCCGCTAAAGCGCTCCTCTCCGAGATATGAGACAAGGACTTCGAAAGTACTCATTTCAAGATAAGTATAGATCGAATTTGAATCGTGTCTAACGGATAACATCCCCACGACTCTCTAATTCATCTATAAATATCACACACTTAGATGATGAGAAATACGACCTAAGAACGATCTAACTTGCAAACTTACAATCTAGCAAAGTATTCTCTCAAGCACTCTACTACCCTTTCTGAAAGCTTTCTCGCTTGAAGAATCACTAGTAGTTCTAAGTTGTCTAACCTTAACAAGAGATTGTTATTCGTGAAAGAGTTGAACTCCGATAACCTTTCAAGCTCATTCTCCGTAACGACATTAATTACTGGGTCAAGAAGAGCATTGCACACAATCGAACAAGTGTATTAAGTAGTCGTGTTCTATTAGCTCTCTAAAAACATAACTGAAAAGTTATAAGAAGCCTCTCTGACAAACCTTATAACCAACACCATCAAGACATGGAGTAGAGGAAGTACTGATTTGGGAAATCGTGAATAACCCAAGGTTATCTCGAGTAGAGGAAGTACTTAGCTCTAGGAGCGGGAATAACTCAGGGGAACATTTGGTCAGGGAACCAATTGTTTAAGAATCTTAGAATAGGATTTTGTAAGGTGAACTCAATTATCTGTTTCTAGTGAATTCTAGGTCTCGTAAAGACCGGCGGATTAGTCGGAGGATTACGCCACCTCCAGATACCACTATACTTGTCGTGTTATTTACCTTCAGATTTATCTTTCAAAGAAAGCACACACACTTACTTATTGTTTCGCACTTCCTATCTTAAAGTCTTCCGCCTGATTTAAGTATCAAACCCCTAGGTTTCTCGAGAAACCGGTTTATCGACAAAGTTTAAAAGACTATTCACCCCTAGTCTTTTACTTTTTGCTATCTAGACCAACAAGTGGTATCAGAGGAGGTTCCCAAGCCTTCAAGATCAACCTAGATCCCCGACAGGTGAAGAAACTTTGTCCCTTTCGAGACTATATAATTTGTGTGTTAAGTGTGTAGGTATGTCTCGAGCGATGCACCCGCTCTAAAGCCGTAAAACTACGAGAAATGGAAGAACAACATGATGCTCCATCCGAGGCCATTAGTGATGAGATGATCTATGTCATAAATGAAGGGCCTATCAAAATCGCATAACTCAAACAAGTCACCGAGGTTTCACGGAAGAAAGCCTCAAACAAGGAAGATGGAAGCAGGACACGGTCATAGTGATAGTGGTCATGTTGCTCGTGGAAGCATTATGTATGAAGACAAGCCAAGAGAGCTCGACATTTGAAGATTCCAAGAGACATGATTGATGGTCAAGCTCGTAATATAATCATCAGATCGACACTGAGCACATACAGGTAAACTGGGTGCTAAACGCAAAGTCTCGCAATTGATTGAAGAAATCGTTTAACCAGAAAACCAAAGAAACAAGTTCGAAGTTCTTAAATCGAAGTTCCAAAACTTCAAGCAAGGTCCCACTCAAACTCGAAGAGCTTGATTTCAGGTTTACTACTTATGAGTGATATGGCTGCACTGGTGAAAGAATGATACTCCCAATGTAAAAGATTAAGACTATTGTCAAGTCTCAATCACAACCGGAGCACACTAAATTCTTTTATTTCAACCAAGGAATGCCAAATATTACTCCAAGAGAGCTCTTCTCTCATCTTGCTACTATAGATTATGAGACAACCTCAGAGAACAAACAATGAGAAGTTGCAAAGTGTTGCTCATGTTAGATATTTTGTTAGAATATCTGCTTAGATTTTGTTCAAGAACATGATGACTTATCTTAGTCTCAGAAGGTAATTAGTACTCGTTCACTTGAACATTGTAAAAGAGGAAACCCACTATATGATAGTTCAGCTAATCTTGTACAGATGATAGTCTCAAAATGTAATTTTATTTTATGAAGTGAAGACCAAGAAGAAGGCATCCAAGCGTAAAGCTCAACAAGAAT